>KB673423.1:5368747-5520003 GCA_000349145.1 Anopheles dirus
CACACACACACACACACACACACACACACACACACACACACACACACACACGGCAAGCTCTGGTCACTTCCGCTTCGGAACGAAACTTTGGATTAGAAAAGTTCACCGTCTGCTGCGAAAGTCGTTCGGAAAAGATGTTTCCATTCCGCGGCGCCTCGCAAACAGTCGCAAATTCCAAAGTAAATATACACCAATTGTTCCGCGTTCTCGCGGTGGTGGTTCCGCGCGGAGCGGAGGTCGGAAAATAGGGCCCGCGTCGATACAATTCCGTTACTTGAGCGCTCGGTTTTCCAATTTCGATTCCCCCAAGCGACACGGCGAATATTTATTTCCTCGCGGCAAACGGAAATCAATCAGCGGCTAAGGGAGGCAGTTTCGGTAAGTAACGCTCAGGAATCAATTCGGGGTCGGTCGTGATTGAAGCATTTTAGTGCGTCTGGCCCGGGCAGGTGCACCAGGGCGAGATAAAGAGAGCCGAGCCGGGACTGACGTAATTATCGGCAATCCGGTCGGATTACTCTTCGTGGAATAATAAAATGGATGTTGTGTGACGATTAGGATCAGGAAACGGTGCCAGCACGGAGCAGACGGGCGCCCTATTCTTATGTGCAGACAATGGGTGTGAACGTATCTTTGCGGCGGCAATTGCCGCTTGTTGTCGTGCAAACCGACCTTCACCGTGTTAACCGGGGTGGCCCGGGCAAACAGCATCGTACTGGGTGTGAAAACAGCTCCCAGAATAGCTCGGTCTGTAATTTGGAGTGAGATTAATGGCAATCGTCTGCGTGTGCATTCCAGCACTGGTTGTGCCGGGTTCGGGTTTTTAAAGTAGAAAGTAATCGCTGACTCTGCTCCCGTGCTTCTTAGAAGCTGACATTTTCTGGTCTAACACACCTGGCGAACGTACGTCGAGAAATTTTTGGCGAAGGAGAGAGAGAGAGAGAGAGAGAGAGAGAGAGAGAGAGAGAGAGCGAGAGAAATTGATTGACTCGATTCGTCGGAAGCTGAGTGGCAGAATGCGGACCGTAATACAGGCAGCCAGACAGCCAGCCAGCCAGCCAGCCGGTATTATGGCTGATGGTTCCAGGATCGATGAATTGTTCTCGGTATTTGAAGCCCTCGAATACAATTCGAATGAGGTGATTAAGGTGCTCACTTTGTTTTAGCCGGGCTCGTTCGGTTGGAAAATTATTTATTGCACATTAGACGCACTTTACATTCTTTGCCGGTTGGAATTCTGTTCTGGGTAACGATGATGCGATATGGATAATGTATCCTGCTGCTCGTGTGCCGCATGTCCTACTCAGCAGATTAATTTGTAATACACTGTCAGCCATCGAATGAAAGCCGATTATGCAGATTTTACAAACATTCTAATTGTCCGTTATCCCTAGCAGATTTATAGTTATAGGTGGCTGTTGAAAGAGCTACAGTTCTCGTTTGAAGTTTATATATGTTTTTAATGCAATCGTAATGATGTTTAAATTAATAAAATTGTAAATAGATACTTCTTATCCATTTTTTACTATTTCAATATGATTTTTTTTTCAAAACAAACTTTGTTATTTGTATCGTAGCAGTTAATTGAAGAAAAATGATGATTTTAACGTACTTCTCCTTCTCAGAGTCGTCCAGAGTAGTAATTTCAGTAAAATATGAGACTTGATTCGTAAGATATCTCTCATTCACTGTGCACGAACATTCAATTTGGCAGAAACTGCTGGTTCTAAATTGAATTCACCTTACCATCCATATCAAACCATGGAAGACGCTTAAACGAAATTTCACGAACGATTTACGTTTGACGTAAATGACACGTTTAGACTGTGTGCCCTGAAATTGCAAGCCCAAGTCCTCGCTAACAGCATTTCCAATAAATAATCGTAAACCAACAGTTGGGTCTAAAATTTACAGCCACTTGGAGGGATTTGTCTCCAAGCTATGGTTCGCAAATCGATGGAATAGGCTAACCATTGTTTGGAAAACCCGTCCGTAGTAAACTTCCTCCAAATCCTTGCTCCCGTCACCGAACGTTTACGGTAGGCAGGGACTTGTGGAAAGATTAATTGTACCCGTGGAGCCGGTGGCGATTGGATTGGGAATCACTTGTTTTTTACCTTCCCTAATTTTCATCCCCAACCTGCGGCGCTTGATCGACGGGCCGCGGACTGCGAAAAAAGGGTTTCCTCAGCGCGACTTCCATTCATTTCAGCCTTCTGCAGGAACGATAACAGCGGGACGTCGCGGGGCGTATAAATGCTGAAGTCGGTTCCTTTTCGACACCGAGGACCTTCCGGGTGTTTTTTTTTCCTTTTCGGATCTTTCTCCCTTCCGGCCCAGTAAGGCTTTGCAGGCAACTTGAAAATCGTTTTACGCGCCGTTTAGGCAAATTGCTGTGCGCTGTGCGAAGGTGGAAATATGAATCGATTAGGTAAATCCATTATGCTGATATTCGCGCTCTGAAGCACCCACTAGAAGCAGACTAACCGTCGCCGAACCTTGCCACCGGAGGCGCGCACGGAGTTGAGGTCGAAAAAATCGAGAAGGATGATAAAAGGAGAAATCTTCCGGGTGGACGATTTCGTGAAGGGGTTGCGCTCACAACGCGTTGAGGATGGACATAAGTGCTTGGGAAAGTAATTCGCTTCAGAAGCTTACATTGGTTGTGAAGTTCTGTAAAATCTTGGAATGTACTAAAGAGTGTCCTACTGTGTTTGCATATCTTGATTAAAGTTTTTATAATCTCATGAAATTTGAAGATTTGGACAAACTCGCATGAATTTTCTCCAACATGCGCACAGGTTATTCCTTTCAGTCCTACCGTGCTCTTATCGTCTCCCGGAGTTATTGAGCTCGCGCTATCGAATTCAGCACAGGAGCGAAAATATCCCAAATCCCATCGCAGCCGCGATTGCGACACTTCTGCTCCGGAAAAGGGGAACCTCCACCGCTCTCCGGTGGGGCCGGATGAATTATCAAATGCGCGCGCGGGCGTGCGGGCACCGATTTGTTGCCGATACGGATTTTGATGCCCCGGAGATTCATCGGATCAAGCGGGATCAAGCGGCGCCGTCGTGGGGCTTGCGTGCGATGGACGGTTGATACGATGGTGGCTTTCAACCCAACGGCTCCATCGCCGGTAGCCCCGCGCTGGGTCACGGAAAGGATTCACGTCGCAGTGGAAGTTAATGTAGCAAATCCTTTTCCCATTTTGCCTTCCCGAGCCACCCGCGCCCGAGCAGGCTGAAGTGCTTGAGAGATGGGCTCAGTCAGTCGGCCCGGCGAGGCGGAAGTGGAAAGCCGTAATTGATTTTGATAAGAGAAAATATTTGTTGATACATTTTCCGGCGCGAAAAAAGTGTTTTTCTCGCGCGAGACGTCCCAGCTCCTGGCGGGGCGACGGCAAAGGGGTTGAAAATCAATATAAAAGCGCCAGCAACGCCCCGATGGATTATTGGAATCGTGCAAACATGGTGCCCAGTGCCGCCAGCCGACGACGACGACGACGACGTGGCCCCGTACCGGGAAAACTGGGATGTACACGGGTAGTTTGATTTTCTCTCGGAAGCCCATCCCATCAGGCGCCGTCCTGCCATCAGCATTGTCGTGTTCGTGCCGGGATCTGGAGGCCAGGTCGGGTCGTTCGCCGTTCCGGCTTTTTGGACAAATTCCTCCCACCGAGACGGGGATGGAAAGGTTTTAACGGCATTAGCATTTATTTTATTGGAAATAAATTCCCCTCATCCTTGTGGGCGCCCTTTTTCTCTGCCGGCGGCATACAGAAGGAAGAATCGGGCGTGGGAGTGTTTTGCACTTTCACTCACAGACATGCCAACCGTCATTAGTCAAATGGCGTGTCGAGCTTCGTCTTGGAGCTTTGAAAGAGATTGTTTTTGTACGTTTTCCATATCCGTTAAGGTCTAAACTAATGAATCTGCCCGTATGAAGTGTCCTGACTGCAAACAGATACCTTCTGCGGCTGCGCAAACAGCACTGGAAAGCGTTGAAAAGTAAACAAATACACTAGAAATAAGCACAAAGCTGCGCGTTGCAGTGAATAACCCGGTGGTAGTGAATAAAAATATCATAACCCCGTTTCAGTCTCGGGAGGAGGCGTGATGAAACACGCCGGAAACAGTGCCTAATTCCGGTCGGGCGCAATAGTATTATTTTTATTTAAATGACCACCCCCCTCCCCATGGCCGTGGACCGGCCGGTCGTATACTTTTTTACGCGTTTCGCTGTGTGAAAGTAACCCGCACCGGAAATGGCTTAATTCCGTTGCATTGGGTTTGATTAATTACATGGGTGTAATAAAACAATGTGCTTAACGCTTGGTTTGGCAGCCGGAAGTAGTAGTTTTTATGACGCCTGGCAGTGGGTCATAGCTCGGAGTTGGCTTGTGATTTGAATGTTAACTTGCCGAATTGTCCATAAAACGGTGTAAATGTAATTAATTGCCCTCATTTGAAGCTCGATCGGTGCTTTGGCGAAACATTGCTGTTTTTATTTGCATTCTGTGTTCTCTGGATCTGTGTGTTCTGAATGTTTTTTCCAATTTCAATTCACACTCGATGCTCATCGCAGCGTTCAATACATGGGAAACTGTTATCCGCCTTTAACCCTTGTAAAGGAAAAGGAACACATTTTGCTACTCTGTGCCGATCGGGCGTACCTATTTTCTCAAAACACGAGAGTCGCCTCCCTGGAACAACATCATCGTTAGCATCGTAAACCTCAGCTGATCGCTTTCAACCATTAGTCGGGATCCAAGGCGAGTGAGAGGGCTGCTTTCGTGCCGAGAAAATGATGCATTTGCCGCACGTGCAGCGTAGACGGGCGTATCTGTCTTCTTCAACCATCGTGCCCAGCCTCACAGCCGCCTCGTGTGACTAACGATTTACGGTTCATTTCCCGCACGGATTTAATCCATTGCTTCCATTGCCGGCACCCGGGATCATCCCGGGTTGTGCATATGCGCACCGGAAGCATCGTCGGTGTGTACGTGGGCACTTGCTAGTTTTTGTAGGACAATGTACGTTATTAATTTCTCCGGTTTACTTGTTTCGGGTGTGTTTCAAAATTGTACCACACGATGAAGCCTCCCCAGAGCTACGCTTCAATTTTCATCGATCAAAGACATGCAACTAATAACACGAATCGTCAGGAGAGCCACTTCGCTTGAAGGCACTTCCAGCTAATGTAGTGTAATTGACAGGTTGGAAGTGGGAAGTTGAGAAAATTGTTCCTCTCTCTCTCTCTCTCGCGCTCTGGCAGAAAAGGCGCAAGCGGAAAGGTGTGCTCTCGATCAAAGGGATCTAAATCGCTACACACACACAAGGGCATGCTTGTTCCGGTTGATTCCAGGAAAGCCACTATTCCCGGGAATTGAAGTTACAGCGTTACGGTAATATTTATGCAACCATTGTTCTTACCCAGCCGGGGACGCTCCGGTGGAACATATTCCGGAGCATCAGGAACACAATATCCGATCGATCGATGCAATCTTGTAAGCTCTTTTCCGCGAACCCAGCGGTGCTGCAATATATTGCGTAAAGCCTCCGGCGATACATGAGTCACATTTTAAGTACCGGCAAGAGTTGTGTACGGAACTGTGTGTTCCAACTATTTCATCTTACCTTGGAATTGGTTTTAAATAATCGCTACACTGGAATTGCTTGCTTGCTGGTTAATTAAGTGGAAACGTTCAAGGTCGACCACAACTACGGTCGTGGAGACTTCGAACGGCATTGGATTGGAATTGTGCAACGAATCTCTCAGAACATGCAAGATTTTCGCTCGGAAAAGGAATCCCTTTCCCATGCTGTATTGTGTATGAAGTTTTATGGCTACAAATCATTTTACAGGAATTGGATCTCCATAACCAGTGATTGGCATGGATTTGGAACAAATCACTGAGATGACTAAACATGAGTTCCTGCAGGCCGAATCATCAGTTTGACAGACGAAATGTTGCCAGCTGAGCAGTGAGCTTAAGTTGAGCAGAAAAACAAAACTCAATAATCAATATTTCACGCTACAAATGTGTAATTACGTATATGGACTGCATATTTGTTCCTCCGATCGCACGATAGAACAGTCCATCAATATCGTATTCATGAATTCTTTAATTAAAAAATAAACAAGCCTATCGCGAATTGTAGATTTCGCTGCGTGCAACCAGCGCATACAATACGGGTTTTGGCTCGAATCGTGCGATTCGGCCCGATAGCGAAGCACGAGAAATGAAATGATAAAATATAATTTTCGAATTGGTATTTGATTGAGCGAACGTTCCTATCGCGGCGCTGGCGCTGGTGTAATTTAAGCTCAAAACTTCGTAATACCCGCTTCGCCACGATTGATGACGGTTCCGGGGGCAACGGGGCGGTGGGTCGGTTGTCCATGCACGCGTATGAATATGTATTTCATTTTTATGTGCTTTCTCGGTCTCTTTCACTCCCCCTGAGCCTGAGCGAGAGCGATGGAAAATTTGTGTGATGTGTGCGCTGGTTAATGGGGGAAAAATTGGGTAAAAATTCTCATTACCTTCACACATTTGGCGCAGCGACATGCAACAGCAAGAAGAGAAAAATGAAGAGGAAGCAAGAAAATCTCCCCCACCCCCTTCGAACGAAACATGGCGCGCGTATTAACGTTATCGTATCATCATCAACATTATCATCATGCCGTGACCGAATTCGCTTTTCGCGGTAAGAATTCAAATATCGCAATGTCGGGGTCGGGGTCGGTTTTCGGGTTTTGGCGCGAGCGTAGGGGGAAAAAGCGAAACCACGTTCAAACGCCGCACCGCACCGTGTGCGCACCGCGGCGTAAGGTGGCGTTGAGAACTCGAGCGCGGGCTCGTTCGTTGGTGCCGCGCGGCGGAATTTCGCGCTGATAAAACTCGTCCCTGCAAACGGGGACACGCCGTGCGGATGTGCGGTGTTTCACTCGGCGAGAAAACGCACGGAAATTTAAATTCAATTTTCAATCTAATCTAAACGGGTACCACCAAAGCAAAAAAAAAACACCCTGCACGAGCGTGCACGCAGGCCGGAGTATGTGATTTTTTCCATTCCCATTCTGTTTCCCACCCGGTGTGTGTGTGTGTGTGGTTGGTCGCGTTTTGGCCAACACAAGTTTCCACCAGTTGGGCGAAATTTAAATTCATTCGATTCGCATATTCGAATTTCTAGCGGAATATTTCACGCTCGCGTTGTTGCACCCGGGCCCGGGACCGGGCCGGGTTCTGCGCCCGTCGTCGTCCGTCGCCACGTTTGCTTCCGGTTCCGGTCGGTTCCTCGCCGCGGCCCGGAGATGGCTGGTCGGATTTGGTACGGGCGCTTCTCGTACGATTGTGTGATTTAGGCGAACCTCCTTGCGATGGCCCGCCATCATACGCACCGTTGTGCAGGGGTCGAATCCCGGGATCGGTTACATATTTTACAACCTCAAACATTATTTATGGACGCTGTTTCGCTTTTGGGTGTGTGTGTGTGCTACGGTGCTCCGTCAGCAGCTACCGAAGAAAGGCGAACATGTTTTGAATTGGCTTTTTTCACGTGTTTTTTTTCGCCTGGCCGGCTTGCTGTTGAGATGAATTTTTATCGTTTATTAATCTGGGATGATGTTTCTGTGCACTTTTTTGTTGTTTTTTTTTGCGAATTCGCGAGCATTGCGAATGAATGAGGTGTTTTTGCTTGTTTTATATGCAAATCTTACTTTGTACTTGACAGAGGTTATCATTTTTTCAGCGGTTGAGTTAGATATTTGTAGGTTGTGTTTATTTTCAAGTTTGTAATACGCTGTAACATTTATTCATTCAGGTTTCAACTTTTAAGTTGTTTTTTTTACGTGTGGCCGTTATAAATAAAAAAAACATTTCTGTTCTTGATTACTTTCATCTTTTAATAAAAACCAGAACCTCCTCTTTTGTGTAATGCATTTTAATATACCATCATATACCAACATTCTGTTTTCCACTTGAGTGATATGAAATCGAAATTGTTCTAGTTATCAAATGTTCTTTAAATTTAAATATTCAAATGCTTTAATAATATTTGAGAATGGTCCATTACATAGATTGATTATTTTTTGTAATATTTTTCATATCAACTACAATTTACCGGATCGATTCGGTATTACAATATTCTTCATGAAACCTATTCCAATTCCTTCTTTATCTCTTGACCAAAAACACGTTTCTTACACCTGAAAATGAACTTCATACTGCCAGTAAACAGTCTATAAATAAGGTGTATACATCTTCAAGGCCCAGCTCTTCCGTACAGGCTGGTTCGAAATTCGTGTATAATTTCGTATAAACTTTGGAATCTCAAACATCTTTACGTGCCGCTCTACACCTGCAAAAGGAAACACCTTTACCCTCGGTACATTCTCAAGTGTCCATGCTGGAAGCGCCGAGGGAGCGCATCCTTTCGAGGCTGTCAGTAGTGGCAACGGTGAAAGGCACCCAGCGCACAGAGATACAGTCACGGAAACATAATTCAATTTTAATGAAAAAGTATGAACCGAAATCCTCCGGTACACGATACTGCTTCCTGTCGCTTTTGCTGCTGCTGCTGCTATGGGGAGCACGGACTGCGCCGAGCAGCGACGACGACAACGACGGATGAAGGATGATGAATTTTGAAAATGGATATTAAAGAAAGTAAAAAAAGGAGGTTAGTAGCAGTAGCACAGCTCGTCCGTGTCCGTTTTTTTTTGCACGGAGCAAAAGCAAAACGCACGTTGGCAATAAATAAATTTTTCAACAATCCAGTTGATGAAAAATTAGCTACACACACTTAGCCGGGATACCTTCGTGGGGGTGTTAAGCGGATGAGAAGTGCTTTTTTCGGTGCTGCTGCTGTTCCCGGAATCGAGTTTCGTGCTTTTAAATCGGATTTAGCGCGTGGCGGTGGCCACGGTGGAACAAGATCCTACCTCCGAGGGTGGAACACAGTGGCTAGTAGGGGTGAGGGTGATCTAGCTGCAACGAAAGTTCTGATCCTCCTATCGGTGGTACGGTGGGGCAAAAGTTTCGTTATTAACTTTCTTCTCTATCGCTGGAGGGGGTCAGCGTTGGTAGCCACAACTGATCCGATCCATCTTCTGGGCGGAGACGTCTTCGTGGGTTCGATCGGTAATCGCGCTGCCTTGAGCTCCTTTTCAAGAAGGTGGAGGTGTGTTTAGTTTTCCAAAAGTTTCTTCCACAACACTTCACACACTCAACCTGCAGGAAGGTTTTGAAGTGTGTGTGTGTGTGTGTGCCGGTCACCGCATCGCCGCTTGACCACAGCCCGACGGATGGATGTCCCTGCTGTGGGCACTCGGGGGCCGATTCGCCGATGCGATTCATTAAACATAAGCAGAAAATTGTTTATAAGCCAAAACCAAATCACCATTATTTATCGCGAACCCGAAAGGGTCCGAAACCGAGCCGAAAGTTTATGGATTTACTAAATAAACAGCACCAACTTTTGGAGATAATTTATTGGAGGCAATTTGGAATGCTGGTCCAGCCTGGGCGCGCCGCTCCCTGGCAAACTTTCCCAATAATGTTTGGCCGTCCGGGAGACCCTTCTCAAAGGCCGTTGCTGCAGTGAGCAGCAGCAGCAGCAGCAGCATTTCCGGTTGGAGCCGGGGGGTTTTTCGCGGACCCGGATCCGGACCCGTCGTCTCGATTGCGGTCCGGGAAGCAGTTCGATACGCCATAAAGTCATTCTAAAAGTAGCAGTCCTTTCGGTGCCGCCTATTTGCGCCTATCGCACGAATACACAAATCTATTTGTGGACGCAGCTGCGTCCGGAAATCAATGAGAGTGGACCTTTTGTCTGCTCGGCGGAGTTGTTCGGGGTGTAGTTTCGTTTTCTCCGCCGCCTGTGCGCCACAGACGGCATAAAAATCCCAAGACTAAAATCGAGACGATCGTTTACCGGCTTCGGTTCGGTCAGCGCGGTGAGTACCGCCAGAAATGGTAGCGGGAGATCTGTTCTGGTCGATGGCACTCCTTCACCGGTCTTGCTAGACCGTAGGGGGTAAAGCAACGAGCATTTCAATTTATTGCGCCTCACCACAAACGCTCAGACTGCTCGGTCTGTGTGTGTGTGTGTGTAACCACCAGAAAAAGTGGCACTAGCAGCAGCAGCAGCAGCAGCAGTATTGTGGCCGTCATCGTTTTTCCATCAGAAACGATCACAAAGTTGAAATGAGATTTGTCTCCGATTTATTTCTGCTGGACCACCGACGCTGGGGTTGCGTGTCTGTCTGGCCGTTGCAAGAGTTACGAATCCAATCCCGTGCGGAGCAACTTCTGGTCTACAGCCGTGGCAAGAACACGGTTCGGTCCGGACATCAAATGGAAGGGGAGGTTGTTTTTTTTTTTCGGGATACGGTTGCAGGAAAGTGTGTCAAAGCACGAAAAACCAACCATCCGAAGCGCGCTGCCGTTGACATCGTCGTCGCTGTGGGCCGCAAAAATCTGTCTTTTGGAGGCGACATTGTAGTGTACGAAATGTCCATGGGGTTTTTTCATGTTTGGTGTACGTGGATATGATTTGTATGCTTTGATTACTGAGGGAGAACCTGCTGCATTCAAACATCATCGTCAGGCTAGTGCAGGTTGTTGGGTCTCTAGACGACGTAGACACCGTGTAAGTGACTCGTTTCATATCGATATTCGAAAATTGAAAAAATCACTTTTTTATCGCCCCGACGTTGGGTAAGAACTGCTACTGACGTTGGCTATACTGACTGTTATAATTATTGAGTGTTTTCCTCTATTCTTCCTGCTGTGTTTTTACTTTTGAAGTAAAACATGACTTTCTGTATCTGATGTACACCTTTTGTATCGTAAATCTGTACTTGTTAGTTCATTTGGTGTAGAGCATCTTTTGGCGCAAATCAGAGCTCATAGAACGCGTAACAGATCGTTAATGCATAAAAGGTTGCATTAATAACTATCCTTATTACCCTCAAAATCAGTACATTACTCGTTGAAAGCCATAAACGTTCATTGGAGCAACATTCGGAATCTTCCGCTGATTATTGGTGTGATTGAATTGTTGTCTTTTGTCTACTACATAATCAATGTACAGCAACTTCAAGTAGATTTGTCGAAACGTTCCGACAGGGGACAGCATCCCAAGGTATAGCAGTTAAGCACTCCAAAAAATGTCCAAACGTCTTGGCGAGTTCGTGGAAGAACAGCGAGAGAAAAAACAAAAATCAAAATGACGAACGTTTATCAAGCGAAGACAAGATTCGCCCAAGCGAACTGAACGGGAGAACTTCTTCAATTTGCTCCAACGCGCCCCCCCCCCCCCTGGTGCCCTCCGAGCGGTTGTGTTCAGGTCGCAATCCCTCACGAAGCCAATGCCTTGCGTTGCATTGGGAATACCATCTTCCGGCAGTGCAAAAGGGCAAGACGACAAAAAAAACGCGCTCGTTTGGTGCTCGGTGCGAGCCAGGTGTAGGTGGCAAGACACAAGATCTCCGGTCCGGTCCCGGTGTAACATCGCTTTCTTGTTCGTTTCGCTCGTCAGAGCACCGGAAGGCAGGTGGAACACTGTGCTTGTCCGTGTGTTGCGGGTGGCTGCGGGACCGCGTGGGAAACTGGTGGGAACGGTGCCGTTCTCTGAACAATTCTCAATTACATTCGCCACCGCATTCCCATGCGCCTGCCCGGCCATCGCTGCCCGGAGGTGACACGGTTGTATCTGCGCGTTCGTGGGAACGGGTTACACGCCGTGGCAACCCCGAGCGCACATCCCCCATTCCTTGTGCTGGGCAAGGACATGGGTCGGTGGGAAAGCTTGCGTAAGAAAATACCAACCGGCGAAAACGAACGGCGGAGACATAAAGCTAGTGAGTTCATTCCGGATGAGCTATAAAGTGATTGTCCGCCCGGCGTCGGGGATGCATCGGTGGCGAGCGAGCGCGCACGCGGGCGCGGAACGAACAAGTCCCGAACCAAGAAAACCCAGGAACTTGCAAAAGGTTGGAAAATGGGTCCCGGGTTGCAATCTCGGTGTCTCAATGGATGAACTAAGTATGGACTGATGACACGATAATATCGCTGCGCACCGTGTTCCCGGTGCATCTTCATCCGGCGAGCCGGGGTATTTCGGAACCCGGGGAAATGGCCACGGTGTCAGGATTTATCTACATTTTATCAGTTAGCAGTTTTAAAAGTGGATTTTCCATGCTGCTCGCCGAAAACATCTCGTGCCCTCGCCCCGTACGCGGGAAGGACGTCTGTAACCAGTGGAAATGAACTAACTTTTGGCCTCGCGTTCAACGTCAGGCCCAAAGGCAGACGGGGCACCCGTTTACATCCCGTGTGCGATTTGGCTTGAAGATCGAGATATTGTGGAAGAATTACTTTTTTTTGTCTGTCATCCCCATTGGCCTCTGCACACATTGTCCTGTGTGTGTGTGTGTGTGTGTGTGTGTGTGGCGTTAGCATTTCTTATTCGATTCGGTTGATAACATCGGGCTCGGTTACCTCTTTATCCGCACGGCGCTGGTGGTCATCTCTCACGCTCTCAGGTGGTGGTGGCCTCGCTACGGGGCGACGAAACTGTCAACATAGAAATTCAATTTCACCCGGAACACAACATTTCCGGAGTGTTTTTTTTTCGTTGCTCGGTTGCCAGGTTTGGGTGGAAAATATGGGCTAGCCATAGTTCGTGCACCACGACTGGAACGACGACAATCGCACGATCAACGGGAAAGGTAATTGAAGTGATTGGTAGAGTCGTTCGATTGAGAGGTGGCGAAGGTAGCTGCTCATACGGGGACAAGTTTTGCGGGTTAGTGGATATTCATTTTATTGAGTGTGTGTGTGTGTGTGTGTGTGTGCGAGAACTGGTTGCAGCAGTTGTGCGAAACGATTGGTACTGGAAACTTTTTTTGTGTGAGTGGATTTTAGAGGGCTCTGGACACTGTTTGAGTGTCCGGGAGGAAGTTTAGAGCCCACTCAAGTTATCGGTATTATTAAACTGACTCTGTTTAACGTGGAACACGTAATTAAATAAGTTTAGCTGCAGGTTGTCTGATGTCCAATGTGTTGAATGTTGTAATGATATTGTATAACATCACGGATTTTAGCTTAAACTCAGGATGTCAACGCATTCTCCTTCTGATGCACCATTCAATTCTTAACCCAACTGCTATAAACCTATCACCAAAGTGTCTTCCAACTATCTCCATCGCCATCTATGTGCTCCGGCACGCATTTTGTGACATCCACTGAAATATAATGTGAAGCGCTAGCGCTCCTAAACCTAACCTCCGCATCTCCTCTGAATCAAATCACCATTTTGTGCAGTCTCAGGTGTTTTATTATAGAAATAACAAACGCGAAAGCAACTCGGGCTCGGTTCGTGTGGCAAAAGCAAACAGTTTGAAGTTTCGCTCTTCTTACCCGCTACATCTCGAGCAGGCGAATGGCTGAAGAAGTGTATCTGTCTGTCTATTCCTGTTGCCCGTCCGGCGCCTCCACCCCCGGAGGAGGGTGATGATGATGGGACGATGTGAAAAATGTTCCACTACATCGTTTTTCATAACTTAGTCAGCGGTTTTGGCACGGCACCGCTCCAGCTGCGACGCCGCTTGTTGCTCGGTCGGTAATGAACGGCAAGATTTAACCCGTGCGCTCTAAGCCCCGGATCGAGACCGCGCACGCGAGACCGCACAGACGGAGACGCACGGAACGTGCAGTTCCCAGTTCGTTACGTGCTCGCTGCTCGCAGAATCGAACCAGAAACGAACCGAACACCCGGTCGCCTGCGTCGTGCGGGTGAGCGGGGCCACCCGAATGTGCTGAGGCGGGAGGTTTCACGTGAAGTTTTAATTATGAGAAATAAGTTTCAGCACGTAATTCAATCCTGGAGTGAAATTGTTTAGCAGAAAGTTTGATCAAATTACGAAGCTAGTTGAAAATCGTACGCCGGCTCTGGTGCGTTCGGTCGGGCGGAAAACACGGGAAAAATGCCATCGAGAGTAGCATATGCGAGAGTCGAGCTCTCGAAACCCACTCCCGCCTAGGACGCGATGTAACACGTTTATTGCCACTGTTTATCGCAATCAAAGTTACCAGCGTGGGTGGGTGGGTGTGTGTGCGTGGGCTCCTGCAGGAGAGTTTTAGTACAGACAAACGAAATTTTAGTACACACAAAAAACCCGCCTTTATAAAGGGAACGCTATAGCGCCCTCTCACTTTTACCGTCGCTTGATGTTCTTGACGGTACGGTTGTACTTTTAATTAATTTTATAAAATCAAACATTCAGCCACCTCCATCTCGCTTCCCCGGAACGTCGGAGCAGATGTATGTGCGTGTGTGTGAATGTGCTTTCGAGCGTCAAATTTAAAGATGCTGTTGTTGAGAGCCCCACCCGGTGTGTATTAGGCACACGGTTCGCCGGGAAGGAGTTAGTCGCTTATTTGTTTTAGCAGCCCGGGCGAGCGCTTTATCGGTTCACAGCCGAGTGAACGGAACCGAACCGAACCGAATGCGAAGGCTGTTTGCAGAGGCAGAATGTAGCAGAATGTGACCGATAAACTGACACAATGGCAAACATTTTCCATGCGGATTATCATAAATTTGCCTCTCCCGAAAAAGATTATTGATAAATGTGGCTCGTTCAAAATTGGCGAACGGAAGAAGCGGGGATAGAACGGGTTTCTCAATCTCACCGGACAGAAATAGAAAACACGGCCGTGAGGCTTAAATGATGATGATGATGATTATGATCGGACAGTGGGCGGTGAGTTTTTGATGCGTCTCAAATGCCCGCCCGCTTTTATGCTGGTAGGCCACTCGCCGCCCTGAAAGGGTTCCAAACAAATTGGGGGCCCCATCAACCACCGGCTCCACTGCCAGCAGGAGCAGGTTGCCCGTGCAAGGGGTTTTCTGCAAATAAACACAAAATATTTCCACCCCCCTCCCGGTTTACGATCCTCCCCGTCTAGTCGGTGGGCAATCATAAGGGTCTGCTGCAGAGGGAGAGGGCAGAGAACTTCTAATAAGCCGGGGACCGGAGACCGCTGCAGTGGTGGTCTCCGTGTCGATTCAAAGTGATAGGAAAACTTTTTCCCATTCATATTCCACCCTCCCCGGGCCACTCTTCGGCAGGGAGAGGTGCCCAGAACCTGTTTCCCTTTCCCTGCGCGGTGGCCTCAGAAAAGGGAAAATTAATTCATGATCATGTTCCGGCGCGTGTTTACTTCCAGCTTACTATCTCCCGAAGCACTCCCGGTGGTGCCCCCCCCCTCCCCCGGTCAGGGGTCCTTGTGGGGGATCTCTTTCTTGAGTGTGCACCGGGGGAAAGCCCCTGTCCCGCCATAGGCAGGCACCCCGGATCCGGTTCGAAGGACCAAAGATGATGATGTCGGCGCTGAGAAGATGATGCCCGCTGCTGCTGCTGCTGCGTCACTTCGTGGAGCAGGAGGATGATTTTGATGGGATCCTGATTGGGTGGATTCATGTTTTCTTCTTGTTTTTTTTCTTCTTCTCTCGTGCCCAGCCCAGCGTGCAACCTGCTCCACACGCGTGCCGTGCCGGCAGTCGCCTCTGGTTTTTATGGGAGTCATTCTCATCGTCGGGATGTGTCTGTTTTCGCATAAATCACAACCAACCGGATAAGTGGCTTGGCTGGGATAGATAGAAGTGTCTGGGTGTGTGTGTGTGTGTATGTGTGCCACCGTCCTGTCTACTGCCCGACCTCACCCCCTCGGCTCCCCCTTTGCCCCTTCGATTTATACATCAAACGATGAGGTTGAAATATTGTTGGGCCACAAGTTTGGAGGCACCGAACGCTTTCGCCTCTACAATTTTTCGTTTCGCTCTCCAGTAAGAAGCGATAAAAAGGCATAAAGGTTTGCTTTAAGCTGAAAACTACTCGAGGGGATTACAGCCGGTTGTGTGTGCGTGTGCTTGCGGGAACAGAAAAAAAGTGTTTAAAAGGAATGAGGCAGCAGTCTCGGAAGTAGGTACGCTGCAGAGGCCCACGTGGTGCGGTGCGGCTCAAGTGTGGGGCCATAATTATACTGCCAAGTCATGCGGGAGCACTTAATCTTGTCTCTACTGGTGCTGAAGCAGGCTGCAGTGTGGTGGTGGTGGCGCTGCTGCTGCTGCACGGTTGTGTATTAAAACGGCATGAATACTCTTTTCAATATGACTAGTTTTGGGGTTGATTTATGATAGAGTTCTGGGGAAATGGCATAGATACCGCTAGGCTTGATTTCATTTTCACAACAACTTAGGCGGAGAAGAGAAGCGAAGTAGGATTTCCAGAGCGTAGGGAAATGAATGTGTTTTGAGACAGAAAACATGAGCCCCTCTGTGACGCACGATGAATCTGCACGAAGAAGATCTGCAGTTTGTTGTAACGTTAATTTAGTAAGTACGTCTGTCCGTCTGTGATTGTCGGGCTGTGGTAATGAAAATAAGTCTAGATGACAGATATGGCCAGTAGGTTAAAAGAAGAGTTTAATCAATTAAATTGATTTGGTTGGTACATACTGATAAAGCGATTTGGAGTGCAGATTGTCAGGAACTAGTCAGAAACTATTCTATAGAAACACATACATAAGCATGTACAGTAGCTAAGCGTGCTTAGATCTGTCACATAGAACCGATAGCATATGTGCTATGAACGAAACTAACATAAAGGTAACACTTGCCTTTGAAATGTATTAAACTGCAATGTTTAATCGGTATTATTTAAACTGTCGACTGCCTGAAATAATGAAAAACAACGTGCATATCGATTACATGAATGCAACTCTCTGATAGCAATGCATAGTGTTGGCCTAGTGGCTATCATTTCAGAGTTGTTTGATATCAGCAGTTTCACTGGAAGTATATGAATACTCGAGGTTTCATAGAAGTGATGATAGGCAGTGATGCATACAAATAATTCACGGAAATCTCTCGTCATTAAAAATTATACTCTTGTAATGGATCATGAATGAAAATTCATTATCAGCTCGGTGTTTTCGAAACCGAAAGTACACTCATCATGCGATACGAGTATTAAAAAAAATACATCGCTCCTAATCCGTAACGAACCCGCCTACTGGTGTTTTCGGCAAAAAACAGCCCGTACCAGACTGAGACAAATAAACTCGAAATGTCGAAAGCACCCCAAAGGGCCCGGCCAGCGTCACACAATAAAGTCAATTGAGCAGAGTTCCAGCAGCAGGGTACTGCTTGTCAGAGGCGCTCGCCCGCCCGTTGCTTTCTTCATTTTTCATCGTTTGAAAAACAATTTAGTAGCGCGTTTCGCATAGTTTCGTAATGGCGGCAGCCGTGTTGTTTTCCTGCGGATAGCGATCTTTTCGGATGAACTGAGAGAGAGAAAGAAGGAGCCAGCATGAGACAAGGCGGAAGAAAGAAGAACGCTCTCCCGGGAGACTGCACGGCTGGTTAACCCATCGTCGGGACCGCGCGCGTGGAGGAAAAGACGCGTGAAAAACCGGAACATCCGGGCCACTGTTGCTTGGGGGGTGTGTGTGTGTGTGTGTGGTTTTTTGCTGTTCCCCTCGCCTTCTATGTCCCAACGCGGATATGTTTGCGTATGTGCGCAATCGGTTTTCGGTGTCGTTTTCATTTCGTTGCCCGTTCTTCTCGGGTTTTCCGGCTTTTTTCTGGCCACTCTGCCAACCGTCTGCCGGCCAAACCAACCTCTGTTATTATAGCGTGCGGTTTTTTTCGCTCTCCCACCAACACCTTTCTTTGCCACGCACGGGAGCATCCTCTGGGCTGGGCTTTCGATTCGGGTTCGGTCATTTCGAACCGTGTGGGGGTTAGGACGTTCCTTTTGCTTCCGCTTCTCTATGCGGCTCGTTGTGCGGTTGAGCTAGCCGATTGTATTTGAGGATACTCGAGCGGGTGGATGTGTGCGTGCAGGAGAGAAGCGAAAGCACCGGCAAGGGGAAAGGATGCCGGCACTTTGTTTGGAGAGAAAATATTGTGTCTACCGCAGGAGCTCGAATGAGTGTCTCTAGTGTTTCTGGCCACCGGGGATAGCGAACGGCTCGGTGTGATACCAGCGCCCGTCGGAGAAGGCTGGGACCGACGGAGAGCCCGGCGGCTGCAGGAGCGTGGGGACCGTTGGCTACAATGGCTAATGTAGGATTTATATGCGAAAGGTAGCCGGTACTTCACCCGCAGCCCGTGCGAGCAGCGGGGATGCGTGAGAAGCAGTGCAAAAGCGATCTGGACGAGATAAGAAGGAACGATAGAGTGCGCTGGCGGCGCCCGGGTATGAGTGGGTGCGAAGAATAAGTAATTTATCATCTGCTCTTGAGGTCACCGCAGTGTTCGAGGCACACGGAGCGCAAAGCATCCGTCCAGACGGACGAACTCTCCGAAGGGGGTTTTTATGTGTGAAGTGGTGGCTCCCTGAACGCCTGCACCAGAACACGGACCGGGCGATGGGGGAGGAAAAAAAGGAAGACGAGCTTCTTCATACTCCCTGGAAATTTCAGAACGAGGTTGGGACACGGTTGGGCAATAACAACGGATGTGACACAAACGCTTGATGATGACGCAGTTTGGCGATCGCTCCGAGGCCTGCGCTCGAGCAATAGCCGTTTATCCGATTCGGTATCGCCTTCGCCAGGACGAAGACATCCGGCTTTTTTTCTCTCATCCTCTCCCTCTCTAGGGCAGCAATTGCTGTCAGCATTTGTTATCGCTCGTATGCGCTTCATCACAAAGCCGGCACATGTCCTGCTGCTAGCTGAAACACACAGTCACACACACCCATACACATACGGGCTAGATCTAGAAGCTCATAATCACGTGCGTTCCGGTGTCTTCTTTGGACGTAGTGAAAACTGTGGAGACGATAACGCATTGCTTGCAGGATACGGTGCGCTGTTTTTTGCGTCGCTGCAACGTGTCTCTAGCTCCAGGATCGTATGACTCGGTGGAGGATTCTGCTTCATTTGCTTATGGAGCTTCTTCAAAGGCACTGCTTGTTGCGGGAGAATTATGCTTTTCGCATCGTTGATATAGTTACGCACTGACGTTTGTTTCAGGTGGTTTTGAAACGCTTTCGAATAGTTCGATATAGGAAGAACTGTCTTTGGATCATATGTTCAGACAGCCTATTCCTTTACTGAGACTCCTCGATAAAAATGTGTAAAATAACGGCTAAACTTCCAATGCGCTGAAATGTGTCCTTTGTTGCTTTGCGCCTAAATGTATGCAAGGCGTGCTATATAGTGCAATGTATATCTTTTTTCATATAGGAACACATTTAAAGTTACAAATCAATCCAGAATCGAAAAATGAATAAAAGAGTGTCTTAAGTTATCTCATGGCATATCCAGTAGAAGCCACGCTGTGTGTTTTTACCCACTTTGTCAATATTAGGTCATAAAGTATGACTTTAATAGAGCTCCTCTTGAATATCTCCGTATGTCAGTACATCCAGCACAACTACCGCTGCACCGTTCGCACTTGATTGGTTATAAGCATAATTGTGTTGTCAAGAAATGTTCGTAATCGGGTACATAATGGTTTTAACTGCATACCGGCGCATATCGGCGGCGGCAAATTCGATTTACCGATGGCCACCCTGTTCGAGTGGTACCGCAGCAGTGGCAGACAACCATTCCATCACCATTAAAACCTATCGATTACGCCCGTACCGTTGCGATCATTACGCGTAATTGGCTCACTTAACAAACGCCCGAGTTTTGCTGCAAAGTGTTTGGTTGATAATCGCCAGTGCCAATTATGGAAGCATCGATTTAAATAGTTGCTGGTGCTGCTGATCAAAATGTTCCTGTCAACCGCTGCGTCCTTCTTTTCGCGCGAGCGGGGACAGGCAGTGCTTATGTTGACACTGGCATGCTATTTAAAATGCTGTTCGAAATGGGTCGTTTCCAAGCGGGTGGTCATGGCAATATCATCTCCCCGGCACTTCAGGTGTCACCGATAAATGGACGCGTCAGAAACAGACCACGAGTCTAAGCTTGCTGGCGAACCCACAATTCCAGCCCCCGGGTAGTGGCAAGGGGTGAGTTAGTAATTCTACCTCGCAGCTCCCAGCTCACCTGCATCTTCTCATCGCTCTGGCCCGGATTACAGGAGCCTGCAGCGGCCAAACAACAAAACGTAACAAACGCACGTGTGAGACCATAAACACTTGAGCCGATTGTAGGAGCGAACGCAAAGTTCACCGTCCCGGTTCAATTGTGCTCCGTTTGTGAATTTGCGCCTTGCATACCTTCCAGGCGCATTGCTGCGTACACACGGGCACGGGTATGGACAGAAGCCCATATGGGCGGGACGGTGAGCAGATTGTACGCTTTTCCGAATCCATTCATCACGCTCCGGAGTGCGGTGAAGCACCGGGGCGGCGGCAATAGGCAATATGCCAAAAACAATCAAACTACTTCAACACGCACGCATCGAGCGAGCCCGATTTGGACGTTTACCAGATCGAGTGGCTGGGGTTTGGCTGATCGAGGGTTTCACGTTGCCAGGAGCGCGCACGGGCAGGGACGCTCGGACAGGAACGCACGGACCGAAGTGTACACAACATTCGATTATTGTTTTGTCAATTGATTTGCTAGTGGTTTCATAGATGATTAAGCAGCAGGGCGCAATCATGCATGGCGTACCTCAGTGCCGCGCCGTTCTGGCTCCCCCTGGCGTCGGTCGCGTTCGGGATCAAACGCGCACTGGACGAGAGGATGCGCATCAGATCAGCACACGAGCCGTTCATCACCCGGTTCCGGAAAACCGGTCCGTGTGGCAGTGTTAATGATTTTCACCAACCACTGTTGCTGCCGCTTCGTGCCACGGTCGCATTAAAACGGGTTGTTTTCCACCGTCGCAACCGAAAAAAAGTAGGTTTTGGTTTCGGAGGTGATTTTGGGTGTTGATTTTATTGCACGTTACTGCGATGGAAGGCGGTGAAAAGTTTCGTGTCGGTTAATCACAAGCAAATGGTAATGGAAAAAGCGTGGCTATTGATGATTTATTTCGCCACGGTTGGCACGGTTGTGTTTTATTGCGCGGCAAATTGTTTTCTAATTTGTTGCTCGCTTTTCGTGTGCTTTTGGTTAAGGTGGCCCAGACCGGAGCAACTTTCCCCTGCCGGTGGGTCGGAACGGTGCTTAGGAAATCATTTCGCACCTCCATCGAAGGTCTGTCAATAAGTTCAGCTCGTGCTGTGCAGTGTCCTGCCCGGGGAAGCGCTATTTGTCGTGTGTGTGCCGCGTTAGTTTCGTCCAATTGCTAATTCAATTGGTCGAATAATGGTAGCGCATGCATATTTCGCGTCCCTCGCACAAGTGCAATCAAAAATCAAGCGCTAGTTGCGAATTTTCCGACCAAAGCTCGGCCAGAGCACCCCGTGTCCCCGGCGCAGGACACGATTGTAGGCTGAGGCCAAACTACACCCGAATCGATCGGAACCGATTGTCATCACCGTGACTGCGTGATCGAATTTGGGTCCTCGCTCCTCTTTCCCGGGCGCGCTGCTCGATGAAATAGCTAAGGATGCGTATGCGTGTGTGTGTGTGTGTGTGTAATGGCACGGACTCACTTAAAGCTTCATACGGATACGCCAGCCACCGTCGAACCCGGAGTATTGATTTACATTGGGCATTATTGGGCCACTGGGCACAGCTATAGGCATAGGGTCGGATGCAGCTCGGGACTGCCTTTTTCAGCAGGACACACAATTACGGAGGTGGCGATCGAGTTGGGGACGATGCGTATAAATGAAATGAAGCCGTTACGGTACCACCGGTCCAGCAGGAAGCACACCCGCAGTGGGGCAGCAGCACCGTCACACCGGTTGGCAAAGGTTGATTGGTTTTATTGTTTAAATTAAATTTTAATTAAATTTTAAGCACACTGGCCAACAACGGCGGAAAATTTATCGACCATAAATAGAACGTCCGGCCATCCCGGGACGGCATCCCGTGCGTGCGTGCTCGTGTGTGTGTGTGTGTGTGTGTCCGGTTTCCGGGGGAGGTTGGTTTGACTTTCCAAATCAGGCACAAGTACGTTTGCTTCGTTCGAGCCCCACTCGTCTGCCAGGCGTGGGACTCAACAAAGGCTCACCCGAAGAATGAGTGAAAAAAAACACACACACACACCTACACCCGGATTCCGAAAACGAGCCCGGGTTGTGGGCCTCCGAAATCGCCACGCTGGCTGGTGGACCCGATCGAAAGGACCCTCGGTACGTTCGCTGGAATACACCCACCCGACGTGAACCGGCGTGCTTGTCAGGATTTATTTAGTCCATGAATAGAAATTACAGCCCCAAAGCTCCCGAGATTGAGTATGTGGGTGCGTGTGTGTGTGTGCGTGGTTGTGTCTGTGTGCACAGCCGAAGGGTGTTGTCACCCTCGGAACGGAGATTGGAGATGGAAATTATGCTCGCTGCCTGCCCCGGGGTCTGTGCCTGGAGCTGACATAAATTTTCATTGGTGATTACGGACGCACTGTCCGAAACCCGAACCCTGCACTCCTGGTGTGCACTTGGTGTGCCGCTTTTCGGGAATCCACTCTCGCTGCGGCGAGTTTCGGCGGTGACTTTCGCGGTTTTTGCGTGTATGGCTAATAAGTTTGGTCCTTCGAACCGGATCGGTGATCGATTTTCGGACAATGGTTATGGCAGACCGCCGTCCCCTACTGCGCTGCGAGGGTTTGAAGAGAAGATTAAGTTATTTAGTGTGCGACTTTCACGGGTTCGTTCGCGCAATGTCGGGTGTGCTATGGTTGCACTCGTTTGGCTGCGATTTATGGCCGATTTACTCCGGTGCGATTGTTATCACGGAGAAGTTGGCGTAACGAGCAGTTTGGTATTGCTTTACATTTCTTTGTGTACTTGCTTCGAAGTTCGTTAACAGCTTTCTGAAGATTCGGTTTCGAGATTATAGTTCGTGCCAAAGATGGATAAACCGATGAATTGATGTTTGATTATACTAACATAAACGACGAATTGCATACTTTCCGGCGCAAATGTGCCTAATTCGCCCGAAAGTATGGATATATGCATTCAAAACGTTTCATTAACGCTGGAGTAACGTAGACTATACGAAAATAATCTTCTTTTTAGTTCGGAAAGATAAAGAGTTAATCCATATAGGCATTAAGTAGGCATGAATGTATTGTAAATCATAATAAACTTGGTAAATTATAAATAAATTATTGAATAATAAAAACACTTATCTGCACATGTTCCATTCTGGATCGAAGTTTCCGATCACGTTCGTCATATTTGTTTAAAAAATAAAATGCATTATTGCAAACCAATGCCTACCACTTCTTCCATTCCACCTTCTGTCACATGAGTGCTCAAAACACCCCCACTCACTCATGGGCGCTTCCTTTTATCTCGCTCAAGCATCCCCGCATCCTCGAGGGAGTTGGCAACTAGTTTAAAACAATCTGCTGCATGTTAGTAGTTAATTGGATGGAAACATCTCACATGGACCAACTCTCGCACGCTGCCCCAAGCAAGCGAACGGGTCAAAATCTGGAAGACACACACAACAAAAAACGGTTAGAAGAATTCTCCTTGCGCTGAAAGATTCCTTGACCTCCCACTCTTGCCAGGAAACCCAACCGACCAGGCCAAACCACCACCACCACCACCAGACCTGCTGCTGTTTGCTGCCGCTGCAGGAGGGTTCAACTCCCGGAGGAGTAAACGAAGCGGAATGGAGCGGATTTTATCTATTTAATTTGGCAAACTTTTCATGCTGTAATCAAAGCTACTGGCTGGCGTTGCTGCTGCCGCTGCTGCTCGGGAGAATGATGGTCGGTAGAACGATCGCTGTGCGAGAACAAGACAAACGAGATGGGCGCGACGGCCTGTTGAGTTTTTTGGCGCGGGTCCGAGCGCCGGCCACTAAACTTTTCGGGGCCCATCCTAACTTTCTGCAAAACAGAATCGGGTGCTGTGCCGCCACTACCGACAGTCCCCTTTCAACGGAGTCGTCGCGGTGGAAAAAGGGATGAAAGGAAGTTGAAACAAATTCGACGAAACAATTACTTCCAGGACACGGCGACGGTGGCTGGGCGGGAGAAGGAGAGTACACGCATCCCCCAAAGCGGAACGGGGTCCATTTCGGGTATCCGGATCCCGTATTTGTTGTGCAAGTTTTCGGGGACAATCCCCTTTTGCCCGGGTTTCGATCGTTTTGCTTTTTGTTTTGTAAAATTCGCCACCAACAGTTTTTTTTTTGGTCGTCTTAAGATATCCTGGAGAAGTTTGCTGCGCTCAATCGCTTTGGTCGAAAGTTTGCTGCAACATTTTATGCTGCCATCCGGGCGGTATGTGATATGTAAAATTGAAAAGATTCTCAATTTGATACAACTCCCTCGGTGGTGTTTGAGGCGAAACGTGCCTTACGTGACCGAAGTGGGCAATTATAATACGGGTTTGTTTTTTCAATATTTTGAACACTTTCGAGTCACCCTCCCGTGGGGAGGATTATGGTTTACCGAAGATCCTGGAACGGGATAGTTGATAAGATAAGCGAGAGGATCCAGAACCAGGCACATGAGGGTATCCTGTCTAGCTAGAAAGGGACTTTTTTGCTGTGCTGTGTGAGTTTGTGCCTCAATAACGGCACGGCAAGGCCTTATCTCATATTGGAAGTTTCTCACGTTACCGAACCATGAAATCATCATTTTCCGGCAACTATCGTACTGTGCCCCTGTGCATGGGGAGGGTTTCTCGTGATTGATTTTTGTCATTCGACGCACCGACGAGGACCGACCGACGACGACGAGGACGACGTGGATGGTGTCGTGTTATGTCGAATAAGTTGCAACCCGACACCCGGGCCAGTCGGTGACAAAATATGACTATCTTGTCAGCTTGTGGAGCCACGATGACGATGGCTTTGGCTCGGTTGCTAGCTGAATTGGCTTCTTCAATAAGGTGAACCGTACCGTTCGTGCCTTGCACGGAACTGCACGTCACACGCACCACGCAGACACACCGACGTCGGAAATTCTAATACCATCAGGATTGTGCATATTTTTTCACATTCTCCCCGCAGGCACAGTGGACGCGGTCGATAGAAGAGTTTGGATGTATTTGAAACAAAACTAGAATAGTATACTTTTTAGCTGTATTACTGTGAGCTGCTGATACTATTTCATAATTAATCTGTGGTTTTGAACATCGCTATAGGTTTGTGTCCAGGGTGATTTAGCGCCTAGATGTATGCATTCTTTCTGCTTTTTTGTAGTGTAGAAAATGGTTAATTCTATCCCATGTAGCAGAGGGAGTAATAGTAATAGATAGTATCAAATTTCGGATATCTTTGAATACCCGTAACAGCTGGATCTGAAATCTTAAATTTAACAAAAAAAAAAACTCTGCCCATTCCGGCTAGTGTCCAAAGTTCCCGTTGTGCGTCATCCAGCTGAATCTTGCCTTCCAAGAGATGCCAGCGCTGTCGCTGGATCGCAAGATCGCAACATTGTTTGCTATTTCGCTGCTCAAGCCGCATCGTCCCGCCGCTGTCGAGATTACGTGTGAGTGTGTGGGCTTCCTTTTTGCAAGTCCATGCCGTTCACTTGCCTGCAGCCGAAGAGACTGACTCCCGTGCGGGCTCGATAATCACATGTAGCGAAGGCGAGGAAAATTGTTTCGCGTTTAGCTGATAAATATTTGAATAAAATATTCAAATCAATTTCAATTTCAACTTCTGAGTGAGTGGCGTGCGGGGCAGGAAAGAGAGTGTGCGGGAACGAAGAATGGTGGGAGAGAAGGAGAAGGAATGCTTCCTTTGCTCTTTTAGTTGGCGCTACGGAGCAGCGTTCACGTGAAGCGAGATGCGTTGGCTTAATCTTAAATGCTTTATTCTTTTCGGAACAAAGTTTTGGCGCGCTTGAAGCAGAGTTTTCTATGAAAAAGAAATCCTTTGCTGCGGCACACTGTTTCGCACGATTTTCCTAACCAGAGCACTCGTCAAAGCATGTCGAAAGGAGGAGCAAATGGAGCAATATTTCATATTCATAAACGTGTGCGGCATGTGTTCACGGTGTGGCGATGCACATTATTCTCAACTTTATTTATTGCACCGCGGGGTTTGACCTGGCTGCGTTGCGACCGACTTCCCCGGGGGAATGTGTGATTGCCGTTTGATGCAGCGTAATGTCGCGGACGATGTGGTGAACTAGTTTTTTGTGTCTGTATCGCAAATTCAATTTTTACCCAAACATCAAAGCGATCCGGAAGGCAAGTTTATTGCATCCGTTAAACCGTCAAACCGTGTCGTCGCGTGCTGAGCTCTGGGGTGTTCGGTGGGGCGGTGCGATAGGTTTGAAAAGTTGAAAAGCGAAATCAGCGGTGGTAACGCACACACGGTTACAGGTAGCGCAATATAGGTTTTGCGACCTAAGCGCACTTTGATGCAGGATACACTCCCTTCCCGGTGAAATTTCTTCACGATTGCAACCTGCATTTGATGTTGTGGATTGGAATGAAAAATGTAGATTTGGATGGGCGGTGGGTGTGTCAGTTTTGTGGATAAAACGCGTCATTGGCGTTTTAGTGAGTAAATAAGATTGGTTGGTTTCAAAGTAAAAAAAGAAAACATACATCATTTTCTAGACTACTGCAGTTACAGTTCCGTTTCTGTGGAAGATATTTGCATGGTTGATGGAAATGCACCATATTAGACGCTTAATGTTACCCGTTCGTGGATTTAGTGCACAATTTCGACACGTTAATGAGCAAAATGTGTGTACGAACTATTGCTGCTGATCGAGGCTTGAAGCTGAAGTTGAAGCAAAACACGTTTTTTTTGCTCTCATCCAGTTTCCACAATGAATCTATTGTGGCTTTCTTTCCTCAAAACGCTCCAAAAAGGTTTCGTCTGTTGGCGCAATAAAGAACAGAAGCGTTGCAAAACCTCAATCCACGTACGGAATGAGCAATTTCTGAGGTGTTTGGATTGAGAAAGCAATAAATAAAACTACCATCCATTCATCCATCCATCGAAGTAGAATCATTTTTCCTCTCGTGGAGTTTTGCTGTTGTTGCTGCTGTTCGAACGGGGAACGCAGCCTGGAATGAGCCACATACAATCAACGCGGAAAAGAGGGAAAAAATAAAACGCTGCAGAAAAGCAATCTTATCGGTTAAGAAAATCGACACGATATGGGTGCTAGTGTGTGTGTGTGTGTGTGCGTTTCGAGAACTGTTTGATTGAAAATGGAACGAATTCTTTCTGCTCGCCGGCAGCTATAATGGAGAGTGGGGTGTTGATCCATGCTTGGAAGCAGTACACAAACATGAACCCTTGGTTTGGGTTGAGGTGAACGAAGAAGAACGGCAAAAAAGCAACGCTCACTCTCACCAGACACACACACAATCCAACAGGCCAAACAGGAGTGGTTTTGCGATAAGGGTTTTACGAAAGGCAAGCAGAAGTCGTCGAACACACGATCCTGCCCCGATGTTCGTACGTACTTGCTGCTGCTTCGGCTGCCATTTGCCCGTAGCCACTTTAGCCGTCGTCTTCAAAAGTGAGACGTTTGCGCACCACTGCCGCCCGTGGGAGTGCGTTGTGAGTTTTGCAGTTTTGTTTTATTTTCCCGAACTCCTCAAAAACATGATTGAACTCGGGGGACCTTTTTGCCCGTGCCTTTCTTCTGAAGCACTCCGAAACGCGCTCCGTCCATTTTATCGCCCCACAGCAGCACCGGCAGCACCGGCAGCACCAGCAAACGCTCCCGTTACAGTGCGAATGCACGTAAAGTGGCCGCCACCGAACAACGGGGTTTCGTGTTGAAGTTGGACGATCCCTGCGTCAAGTGGCGATGTTTATCTGCGGAACGCTTAGCTCTTGCGTGCAAACGCAAACGGGGTAACGCGAAGATCATGTTTTGAAGTTGGTCGCTCGGTGCTATCCAGCTGGAACAGTTTTCCTGCAGCAGCAAGTGCATCGCTGCGTGTCGGAATGTTTACTGCGGCCATTATTTCGAATAAAACGGCACGAGATATGGCACGCGGGGTGGGTTCTCGGGCGGCGGTGCAGCCATCGAGGAACGACGCTCGAGGGAATCGTTACTGGAGCTTATGATTCGAATCAATGCTCCGGGAGAGCAAAGTTGATGGAGAGTAAAAGTGCACCCAAGCTCCGGGAATACACGTGGTAGCTGTGGGAAGGCACAATAGCAGGTTTAGGTGAAGTAACCCTGGCGCCAGCTGTAGCTGTTTAGACGGGATACGCTTGGCGCCTTCTCAGTGAGTACGTACACAATTCTGAATTATCTGGAAACGCACTGAAGTAGGTTCGTGAACGCCAACGAGACTGTAGTGACGCTGATGAGCAATGGTGTTTGAGTTGTTTAAATGCAGCTGGTATCTATTTCATTAAATCAATTAACTTGAAGCAGACTGTTTAACGAAGTCTTCAAAAGAGCATTATAGACATAGCCTTTTTATAGATTTTTCTTCTCTTTTCTATTCTTATTTGCGTATGAAAATAGTTATATGCAACTAATATCCATGCTATGTAATGGAGAAAATGTCGTTGTTTATTGTCTATACCTTGTTTATTCACCTCTACGGGAGTTAGTTTCATCCAAATATTATTCAGAGTATTAAATCCCGTCGAATAGCGTGTTCCCCATGCTCCCAATTCCGAGAAAACTATGTTAACGAATACCATAGTCCACCAGCATCGTAATCGAAAACTAGCGTCGGCCGAGATTACAGAGTGCAAAACGAAAAAAAAAAACACATTGATTATATCGAGGCGCACGGGGCTCTCATTTGCATACTGGCTGCATGCAAATGTTGCGTTCTTTCCCGATCGAAAACTAACTCGCACCAGAAACTGATCCCGGTTCGTGAATAACAAAATCAAACCAGTGGAACACTCTGGATTGGTGCGTTGTAATTGAAACGAATCTCCGTGTTCGACCGAATCGCATCGCAGTGTAGCACCACAATCAACAGTTTTGTGCTAAATTTGATGCGCCAACACTACGATCTTTTTTTGTCTTGGTGCGATTCTGTTGGCGCAGTGATTGTATGGTAGCTTTCGGTGGGCAAGTTTGGCAAGTTCGGCAACGCTCCAGCCCACGATTCGAATGGCCAGATTTTCGTTCCACACTGATTGAGTCAACGCCGTACACCGCTAACTTACTATCAGCCAGTTTCGCAACAAAGTTCTTCATCGCTCACACGTGAAATACTTTGAATTTTCATGCGATTTGCCCGGCTGTGTTGTGATGACCTTTTCTCCCCCTTTTCGTGTGCTCGTGGTAAGAGACGAGAACCAAAGTGAAAAAAAATCGTGCCAATCTCTTCTGGGCAAAACGCTTCTTGTTGATGTCTTGGGTTATTTACCCGAAACCCCTCCCGAACGTTTTTTTTTGTTATTTTGGTTATTCGAACGCCAGCCAACAGATGCTGCCATTCCGAACGATGACGACGACGACGACGACGACGACGACGTCGACTACGACGGATGAGGAACATGTTATTTTCGTAAAGTTAAATTGAATTTTTCTATAAGAAGTTTTAACATAATTCCACCCCGGATTCAATCTCGCCCGCATTCTAACGCCGAGCGCGGGATGAAGCGCTGCAGATGAAGCTTAACCGCATTTATTTCGAGCTTACGGGAAGCGACCGCCCGTAGCAGAACTTGGCAAGAAGTGGATATTTACGGCTGATAGATAGCGCACGCATCCGTCGGATGGGGAGGAGACAAAAAAACGTACGAACGATAGAGCGAAGAGAGCAATAGTGGGCAGGATAAAGCCATCAAGTGAGGCAGAAGCCGAGACACGGTGATTGCTAAATGCAGAACGCATCGAACACAATCGGCGAACGGATTCCTCCGCTGGCCCGAATGCTTCACGGCGCGCGGCTCACGGAGTGTAGCGAAATTGCTCCGATTGAATCCGAAAGTTGCCGGTTTTGTTGTGTCGATCGCGTGGCTTGTCTCGTGCTCCAATCTGCCATTCGAACGCGATTTAACGCCACGCGCAAACTTGTTGAACTTTTCAATCCGCCGGTGCGGCGGTCGGATATTTGGACGGATTTTGTTAAACGATTTTTCGCGCTAAGCGTCTTTATCAGCGTTATAGTAGGGCTGTAGTTGGGGATTTGGTGGTCGTTGCGAAGTTTGTGTGCAAATTGTTTACTTCTCGAAGGCAGTACGTAGTATTGGGATGGCTGTAAAGTCTTGCCAGGCTATGCCTATTACATACAGACCAGCGTCAGAGTTAGTTTTTGAAATTTTGTTAGTACTATTTTTGCATTTCTTATTTTGCGTAATATCGTTGATGTTTATCATGAAACTCAAAGATTTGCATGTATTAGTGTGTAATATTGTCCATAAACTAGTTTGTGAGTTTGATTCAAATGCCTAAATCAAGTATCTTCAAAGTATTGTTAATCTTTTGAGCATGATCAATCTATAAAGAACCGTTAGGGAAGATGCATGAATCTTTGAACATTCTAATGCTTCACAATATGCGACTTCATACAATATTTGAAGATTCACATGTATGTAATCAGTAACGCATAGTGGCTATTGGTGCTTTATCAAAGTATTATTTGTCATTTTTAGAGTAGCTTTAGCCACATTATGAATAGCTTTGGTCAAATAATACATACATTTCAATTTCAGAAAGCCTTCTTCGGAAGTTTTCACGCAAAATTCGAAGTTTATTCGATCAACATGAATTCTGTAGAAAACTTTATCTCACTCATCGTAGAGAAAGTGTCAAATTAGCTTACCTACGAGTGCACAAGAGGAACCAAATGACTAATACCTCATCGACGCCCGGGGAACAAAGAACTTATTGAAGAAATTGAATCATAAAACCTCACCTAGTTACAAAGTTAAGCCATAAAACAATGATCGCGTTAACCTCGCTATCTTTACTGGCAGACGCAAACGCAATCCACTTGCTGCAAAAGTGAGTACACGGCGTTGTGGTATATCGATAGGTACACACCGAGAAGCGATACACTCGTACCACACGCCACCCAACACAACGCAACAACGGGAAAAGATGAACTTGTGTTGTGTTGCACATGTACGCTCGAAATCTTATCATATCTTTCGCCTCCTTCCCATCGTTTTAACACATATGCTGCGGGTCTCACTGCGAGGAAGAAGTGGATGTACCGCACATGCACCCAGTGGCAGATTAAAAATGAAAAAAAAAACACACACACACACGCAAGCTAGGCGGCATTTCATATTTTGAAAACAATAATCTTAACTTTTGTGTGCCGCGCTCAGTTGCAGCTGGTGCAAAACCACATTAGACTTGCGTTTTAGGGTCGCATCCTGGGTGCGGTAGACGATATATACTTATAAGAGAGCACACACACCCACACACATGTACAAAGGAAGTTGCACTTTGCGCTGTGACGAAACTTCTCCTCCCCAACTGTGGCCCCCCGGAAAGGGAAGGGACCCGAAAAACGAGGGCGAAGCGATAATGTATGCCCGCGTGGAGCGCGCTTCCTGCATCGTGCCCGGAGTGCGCACGGAGTGCTTCTGCGGTTTTTGACGTCAAAGTTGCAATCTAGTAGCTTTCGGTGAGAGGATCAGGCAGAAGGCAAAACTTCACCAGCCGGGCTGCCTCCCACTTTAGCGCATTATTGTTGCACACACACACACACACACACCCACACCCATACAGTTGCATATCCTTTCGCGAATATGTTTTCGCGAAAATTGAACCATCTTTTACTTGCGGTCTTGGTGGTGGTGGTGGTGATCATACGTGATAGTTTTCGTAGACAACTATCATGCCGCCGTGTTCCCACTGCACACTTCCCGCTGTGGTGCGTGCGCTCCCGGCCGGGGATGTCGAAATTCGCAATATGTGCCAGTTGCTCGCCGGTCCCTCGGCAATCATCAACTTTGGTCTTGGCTTCGCTTCCGCGGCGCTGCCTCTTGCCGGGCGTGCGAAGCAAAGTTTGATGGCCTTAAAAAAGTTAAAAGTAATCAACGAGATCAGTAAGTTCTCGCTGCGTTGGTGGTGGGGCTTGTGGCGGTTCTTAGCTGATACGGCCGCATCGAGTCGTGTGAGTCGTCTCGTTTTTATTTCCTGTGCGGTGTGCGAGTACGGAGCGAGTTCGGTTTGGTGTTCGCCGTTTGTTTGAAAGTGTTGTTTTTTTGTTTGTTTAAGTTTGGGCTTGTAGCAAAGGATACGTTGGCAAACTACTTATTACGTATCACGAAGCTTAATGAAGCTGTGTTTACTTAAGAAAATCGCCAGCTAATTCTTATGTAATGTTCGATCGATTAAGGGTTAGTGTTCATTCCCATGAACGTTTGTCTGTATTATTCTTGTTATAAAGAGGCTTTATTTTCACTAACGACACAATTTGATGTCATTATAGGTGTTATGGTACAGGGAACATAGCTTAAGTAGGTGGATTACAAAGTCAATGGTTAAAAAAAATATTGAAATATTTATTATCACTATCCTGTTTTTCCAAAATTGAGGACAAATTCAGATTTAATTTGTTTCATTTTGATTTTTTGGCAATTTGGTTACATTTATTAATTCGCGCCCGAAAGTATGCATTTTCTCAATTGCTGCTACATTGCATACCTTCTGGATGATAAAGATATTTTGTGGCTACAACACTCAAGAAAATTTTGATTAACTAAATAGGTGAACATATTCCTCTGGTTTCTACATTTTTCAGACTGTTTTACTTCAACAAAAGAAAACTTTGCTTGGAATAGTTGTAGTATATGCTCTGCTTTTCCAGAATATCCATTACTTGTGCGGGCTCAAGTTTTCCAGAGGAAATAAGAACATAGCTGCGGTAAAGTTAACTTGTTGTTTTCCCCTATCGAGCCTTACTTTCCGTGCCAATTACTTCAGCAGCAGCATGCCCGGTGCTGCTCATACACCCTAAAAATTTAACAAGTAAATGTATCCCGAAACGAAACCGGGCAACAACAAAAAAAGTTCCACCTCGGAAGCGTTAAAAAACTTCCGCTCCTAATTTCTCCGTTTGCCGAGTTCGCCGAGCCGCACCCACCGCAACCACGTTACAACTTTCACTTGGCGCGAACGGGGACAGCGGGACTCGATCGTTGCAGAAAAACTGCACCGGTCCCTGCGGCCGAATGCAAACAACACCGCGGCGAGATATGGCGACGGTGTTAACTGCATTATCTTTGGTCCACGGTTCGCTTGCGCAACCGAACCGAGCACCGATAAGCGAGAAGATTCAGGACAGGCAAAACTTGTCCCTTTTCACCCTCTCCGTCATCCTTCTCCTCCCCATCCGCCCAAAGAAAGATAGTTAACTTTCTATTTTCTTTGCACCCGGTGCCGTGCTCGCGCGGGTTTTGGCGCACGGGAGACGGCGACAAGTTCGAATTAAATTTTTTAACTTGCTTCACGTTCGCTTTTGCGTGTGTACTGTGTGAGAAACAAACTGAGCAAAAACAGCCATTGCAGCGCTGCAGACTGTGAAATTTAGTCATGATCAGGGAAAGAGAATGACTTTTTCGGTGCACATTCAAGTGTAGTGCAGCGTGTTTTTTCCGTTGCGCGAAATAAGCGACAACGACGTTTGGCTCGCTGTTGGTGGAAGTTTGTGCTGGAAGTAACTTTCGTTTATGAGAACTTCGTTCGCTCTAGCGCTGCGCTGTGCGCCGTGTTTGTTCCCAGCTGAGCTTTCTCTAAATTTAAATTGATTGTACATCATGGAAAAGGAATAATAATTATGAAAAACCATCACGAGCGTGTGGAAGCAATTAAAAAAGAAAAGATACTGGCTCGTGAAGTAACAACTCGTGTGCTTTCGAGGAAAAAGGGAAGAACCACACAACAGCGGAATCGGCCACATCACGTACGATCGAATGAAAAGCGGCCAACTATTGCCACGATGACACGGCCACAGGTCCGATCCCGCTCGGGTGGCCTCGGCCAAAGGGAGCGACAGAAAGCACACAGGATTTTAAACAAACGAAGCTAGTCAAACTGCCGGCTGCCATTTGAAGCCATTTCTAATGGGAAAAGTTTGCATCGTCACTGCCACCGCGTCATTCCCGCACTGCCCCTCTTCGGTGGACGTCAGCTTTTCCTCGCCGCACTCTCGTCCATTAGGGGAGGGTGCGTTTGCGTGCGGAAGAAGCAAAACACACACACACACAGAATGGAGAAAAAAAAGCCCGTTCGCCTCGCTCCGTGCGCGCCGCCAGATGGCGGTGGCATTGAGTTAGGTGAATAGTTTTGCCGGGCCCGTTTTTGCTCGTAATTAATGAGGCTATAGTTTTGTCATTTCGCCTCTTCGTGGTGGGGGCGGGGACGGCCGGTTGAGGGATGGGTTTATGGAATCTGGATCTGAAATCGATGAGCGAAAGTTTTCTGCCCCGTTCAAAACTTACTTGCAGGCTCCGGCTGCCTGTCTCGGCTACCCGTCTCGGTCGGGCTTGGTCGTAATTAATGAGCACGGGTTTTGGAAAACGACGGATCGGCGCACTAGTGTGGGAGTAGTAAAGGGTAACCGGCGTGGGTGAAAACATCGCCTTTCGAATTGCGTTACAATTATTGCCATTTAGAAGCATGTTTTGTGCAGGTTGTTTTTTGTTTCGAAGCACCTGCGCTGAATGAGCTTTGTGAATGTTTTGCGGGGATAAAAATCGTGTTAATGGCGCATGTTCGATTGACGGCGAGAACACGGTCTAGGTGGAGTTAATAAAGCAAACAGACTGGGTTGGAATGCAAAATAGTTTACATTGTACACTTTCAGGCGGGATTTGTTATTAACAACTGCTAAGTCTAAATGAACTTTACAGTGCGGGTGAATATGACGGCATAGTTTTTTTTTAATTTTTAGCTGTGAGGCAGACTTTGGAATCGTTGTGCCAAAGAAGCATAAGTGTTTGCACACTTGCACAGTGAACATAGTGTATAGTCTCGTTTTGGAAAATAACTAATAAAGTTTAGGTTCTGTGAATAAACGTTAAAAACGCCTAAAAGTATGCTGCAGTAGAATAATTTATTTGAAATATCTATCTAAGCTGTATTTAATAATAATAAATTACGACCGCAGTAACCTTTAAACCTTTTCTCAATACCATTGCACACCGACACAAGTCTCTACCGAAAGCACTAAAAGTTTCACTACTTGGGAGGAAGGATTTTCTCGGAATCTTTGCAACGAATGCACCATATCAAGCCCTTGCAATCAAGCAGCCTCGTCTGATTGGATGATGCTCAATATGCATCGTTTCGTTACGGGCTGCAATTCATTTCGCTTGGGACCACGTTTGGGAGGGGAAAGGCATACAATAAGAAGCAGGAAAAAAGCGGTTTCTGCAAGCGGTTCTTGTTGGTTGAGATTTTTGTGTTATCGTGCAGGGAAAACGTAACATTTACCGCTGCACTGAGTGCAGATGGAAATAAAAAAAAACACATACCAAAAGAAAGGACAGAAACGCAAACCATGCCGGCCTTGCTAGTTTGCCTGGCGTTACGCCATTTTAGAATGTTGTTTTCTTCGCGCTACACCACATGCAACATCCCAAGCAGGCGTCGTTTGTTTGCGTCGTCTTTACGGCTCGTTCCATGCCCGCTACCCAAGCAGGCTGTGTTGATGCGGCCTGCCGTTTGTTGTGCGGAAGGCGAAGTGATTTTTTTATGCTGCTCCCTCGTGGTGGACGCCGTGCCTTTTCCGTTTTGGAGATACGCCGGGTAAGAGAATCTTTTATAACTGGAGCCCGTGCCTCGTGGCACGGCAACAAGCAGAGATACAGGAGAGAGCGTCCATTGTAGGGGCCAGTTGAATGGTATCTTCAGAAATGATATCACATTACCGATAGATCGCATGTCGAATAGAAATAACTATCGTTTCGTGCTGGTGGTGGTGGTGGTAGTTCAAATCGCACTCGTGTCCTTCGTTTCTCTCCTCCGGCCCGTTTGAGGACCGGTTCTGATTCTATCGTGGCCATAACGTTTGCAGGTGATTGCAATCCTCTCGACCGGCAGGATTGAAAGCGGATGAGTGGGAAGCGTGCGGAACAGTTTCGAAATAAACCTCCAGAGTAGTTTTCATTTAAGCAGCAAGAAGAAAAGAAATCTAGCATCACCGTTAAAAAGAACTCGTATAATATCGCCAATGATTCGCGAAAAAAAAGACTTAAAAATAAGCTCTGGCGCGCACTCGCAGCCCGCTCCGTGCACCTTTGCCATCCCGTGTAATACAATTTGTCATGATACCTAATAACGCCGTGCCGGGGCGGTTGTTTTCTTTTTCCCATGCATTTCCCACCGGCGCGCACATCCTAGCCGGGCGGCAGCATCCGCTTTTTTGCGCCTCCTTTTGGTCGCCTTTTCATCCACCACCAGTTTGCTCGGTGATGCTCAGATTCAATTATCTGATGAAATTAAATAATAAACCAGTGCTGGTGGAAGCGACACGCTGGATGCATGTGACCTGGGGCGGATAGAGGATAGAGCAGCAGCAGCAGCAGCAGCAGCATCACAAACAAACAACGCTCAGAACGTTTCGTTTCACTTGCTTCCGATGGGGTTTTTTTCGTGCCGTCGCTTGCTATGTTATTGTATTAGCTTACTGCGCTTTCACTGGTAAATTCGCCGGAATAGTTGTTGACGTTGCTGAACACTACTATTAATCTGCACAATGGTTGTTCGAAGAATTTCAAAGATGCTTGCTTCCGTTGCTTCCGATGAACCATTTCAATATAATAAACATCACAGAATAAGCCATATAGTCAAACTATTTTACTCTAAAAGTATGATGTTCGCACAAACCAAAAGTTCTAAAAAGTCCTCGGTTTCCGCGAAATACAGAATTTGTTTTGAATGGATTGCGTACTTCTCGGAATTGCACATTGCCCGAATTATTTGACAGGTTTTATAAACACTGGGCAAATTAAGCATTAATAATACATGAATGATGCGCTTGTTGTGTAAATTGAAGGCTTTGAGGCATATCAGATACATTTGCGCCGTAATGTATGCAATGTGCTATTCTCTCCTGATGGGATGTTGAGTAATGCAATCCTTTTGAACATTCACATCAATCTCATGAAGGATTAGATTACATTTTATATATACACTGATAGACAATTCGATATATATATTCTAGGGTTTCCATTCGAAAGATTTTCATTTCATTCAAGCAGTGTCTGTACAACAAAATTGTCCATTATAATATATCTAACCTGTGCTGATATTGCTATCATTTTTTACCAGCAACTCGAAACCACGAGCCACAAAGACACCAGGGAACGGCATTTCTTGGCACTGCGGACAAACCAGTGGACCGCGCCACGAAGCCTTATCGATTGGTGTCGATAGTATTGGCATTATTATTATTATCGTTATCGTGATCCCCATCGCGTATCGGAAATCCAGTACAGTGCGCTGGCCAACGCCGCTGGCTCATCGCCCGATGAAGATACTATCTGGTTGTGGCAAAATTACGCCCGGCTAATCGTTTAATTAATTTCTGGGGTCTGGGCCTTTTTGCCCCGGTGTTTCCCGGTGTTCCCTTGTGGGGAAGCGCTTTATCTGATCTGCGATGCGTACTCTTTATTGTGGCCGGGCGATAGTTTTTGGGCTTCGAGAGCCGGTCCGGCATCTCTGCAGGGAATTGAAAAGGGGATGAAATTGGGTGATTAATTTCGAGAAATAATAACAACTTCAGAACGGTTTAAGAAGAGGCTTTAAACAAAATGGTTCCATTCCAGCTTCCCATCTCCCTGTTTTCCGTTGCGGTTTATTTCCATTGCACAAATAATCAAACAGGGTGGATAATAATTTGAGATTAGTAAATAATTATTTGCCTCTCGCGCCGGCCACCGGGAAGGCGATGATGCAAAATAATGCTTTAATGCACCATAAATGTGCAAATGAAGCAAAAATGTAGCTGTTGATCTGCGGGCTCGGGCACCCCGCGGAAGAATTATGAACCCATCCCCAGCTGAGAGACGCTTGTACTGTACTGTCGTGGTTCTTCCTCGGAAAGAGGGCCAAACAAAACGGAAACGAAGAAATAACAGCTCGGGGAGTAAATTTGAACGGCCTATCATTTTTCTTCCCAAGCGAGTTTGCGCCCATTTTTTTTTGTTTCTTTTTTGTTGCTTTCCCGCTTACTCGCGCGTTTCATTACGCGGCCACTGCCAGGGGGAGCAGGCAGAGCGCTTTAATGGTGTTCATAAAGTGCGCTTTATTTGCACTTGGCTCACGCTCGCGCTTAACGATCTGTCGCTAAATAAACTTTCCCTCGAAACGGGAAGGTCAGTTCAGCCGTTGCGAGTCTGTGCGAGTGCACAGGAAGAAGGTTTATAATTTTATTTATTATAATGATAATTGCAGCCGTCTAGTCGTGCCGGGAGGATGTGACGTGCCCGGCCACGGGCATCGGACCGTGGACGGCGTGACCGATTCCCGGGATCGGTTGGTTCGTTTAAATCTGGAAATTAGACGCTTATTTGAATGGAAGGCTACGGAGCGAGCCTACAGAGCGCCGGTTTAAAGTGGCTTAAAAATGACCTCGTGCTCAAACCGTGGCTGTCTCGCCCGTCCCGTTTGTGCCGTTCCGGGGGCGACCGAACCAACGCACGCGATATAATTTATGCTCGGCTTGCGCTCCGAACCGTGGGCTGCAAAACCGTAGCATCATCGGTCGCAACATTCCGAAAAACGCGATGGAGACGCCCGGTCATCGCCACGTGGTCGTTCCAGAGGGCGTGAAGAGTCTGTCTCGCTAAATCCACCGGTTGAAGGTTGATGAAAATTTATTGACTTTAAACGGCGAACCCCTTTCACCTCCGGCGAAACGACCGTCGCTAACGGCGTGATGGCGTTAATGACCAGCATCAATGGGTCGCCGGTGCGGCGGCAACGGTGGAAAAGATTTCACCTCTTTCGCCTTCAGGACACTTGACGGGCGATGGTCAAAAACTCAAACACACCTAATTACGAATTTATGATGATCGGAGGGTGGCGTACCAGCTCCCGATTTTATTCCCGTTTTGATGAGGTGGATAATAATGTGCCGTTCTGGCCGGGGACTGTTTGGTTAGGTCGGAAACGCAACAGGGCGCGTACGATGGAGACGCCTGGTGGCGCACGTGTTTCACGGCTCGTGACAATGGGGGCGTACGAGAACGAGCTGCGGCCATAAACATGATTTTGCGGGGAATCAACTTACAACGCATTGAAATCGACAAACAGTTACTTTTTGTAGTTTTATTCTACAAATATATTGAGTATTAGTTCATCATTACATTATTTCGAAATAAGGATCTGCTGGGAAAACAGTCTAGTTTTTCGATGAAAATTGAGATTAGATTTGTTATGTCTAATGAAATATTTTTAAAGCGGTCCATGATTTGATACCAGAATGATTTCGGAATTTTGCAACATTTTGTTTAGTTGACTAAGTCTAGTTAAAATAACTATCTGGATTGTATGTGATCGAGTTTCCTATTTTTGACCGCCCGCAGGCCAAACGAGCCCATAGGGGTGGGACATTTCCCGCAATACCGGAAGCCGAACATCATCACATTCATCATTAATATGCGCATTACGCGTGCGGGACGATTTGTTAGGTGTTTACATGGTTGGCGCAGCGCGCATGATAATCGTTTTTTCTTTCGCTACTGTGGTGAATGAAATATTTGCTCGTTATTTTATACACACACAAACGCGTGCGCGCGCGCGCGCGGGGGTAATGTATTTAGTGGCATTTCCCACCGTCCCCTTCTTCGATTCATAATGTTCCTGCTTGGGAACATACAAACAGCGTTTTGTTTGGTACGATTTTTGTTTCGTTTTATTGCCTCCACATGCATAATAATTCATACGGCATCCGGCCGGGCTGTTTAGTTGGTAGAAAGGTGCGTTTGGTATTTTTGTCCCCTCCACGTACGATGGTTTATTCAAATATTTGATGAAGTCACACTGACACACCAACCCGGCCGATCCCTCTCTTCCCGCCGATTGTCGGATGCGTGGTGTAATTTGATACGGAAGTGCGCCCTTGTGATTTTTAATCCGTTCTTCCACACCCCTAAGGGGGTTGTAATTGGTTTCTGGGTTTTTAGTGTAGTTCATGCAAAATTTACGTGACTTTTCGACGTGTGTGTGTGTTTGCGCGCGTGCGTCTGTGTGTGATGGGCTCCGGATATAAATTGACGTATGAATACTGAACGCGTAATTAATTTTTCATACGTATAATTGCTTTAAATTAATAGAATGGCACCGGTGCAAGAAACGGCGCACATTATCCTGTCGATCAACGGTTGATGGAATGTGTTTTTTGTTTGCTTGTTTTGCAAAGCGTAGTATCATTCCAGCAGACTCAAAACCCGAAACGAGTCTTCATTATTATTCAATTAAAACGAGTTTTGGTGCCATTCATGCAGAGGATGGGGAAGCTTTGCAAAATTACAAGTAGTTATCAAAACCGCATCCCAAATGAAACCTCAAAAACGCATAATTCTGTCGTGAGTAAAGTAATAAGGTGTTCCAAGAAGTTTAAGAGAAGTTTTTTTTTATAAAGATGTTGTGCCAAAGTGCTAGAGTTTAATTATTGTAGCTATTTTCAATTATTTTTCGTACTTTGATTTGTTTGCCTTATGTTCAATATTGTCGTGCTTGGTGACCAGAACCTTCTTTTAGTAAATTTGAGTCGCTTTTCTGCACACCCAACATAATCCACGTTTCGTGAGCGGGATTCAGGAATGCGCGATAAAAAGCGCGTCCCAGACCACGCGTACGATAAATTTCCGGCGAACCCATTGCGGTAAACTGTAACTGTTTATTGTTTTGCAGTTTTTCGGCGGTCCCCCTCCGAAACTTACGAGAATTAGCTTTTCCAGCGCTATTTGCCGGTGGCAGAGAGGCAGAGACGAGGCACAGGCAAACACTAGTGTGCGTGGCAGTGGGTGAACGAAACCCCTTTTCACTGGTATTGCTTCTTTTTGTGCCGGTGTGTGCAGGCAGCACTAATGGTCGGAATATTTTTACCCAAACCAAACCGCGCACAATTCGCGGCATTTAGCACGCTGTATGGCGAAACGAACGCTTACGGGGTGTAATGAACAGGTGAAATTTATCGCCGCTGTACGAGTGCGACCCCTGAACGGGCGAGAGTCGTCGATCCGCTCGCTCGTTAGAGTGCCATCGCGATACGCATAACGCCTCTGACCACAGGGTGGTTGTTTCGTTTGCAGCTAGAAGCACGCCCGGATCGTTTTTTGTTGTTGTTGCGGATTAGGGATGATAATTATGCTTAGCAGAATATTTGAGCAATGAAATCATCATCTTGTGGTGAGTGTTTCTCCCGCGTTCCGTCTCCTCGGTGGTGTTGGAAGAGCGCATTAGCGTTTACCTTAATTTACAATAAGTGCAGTGCGCGATGGCACGCGTGCCTCATGTCCTCAAGGCAGCCAAAACTCAAGCACGCTTGTATTATAGAAATCCTATAACGCTCGATTGTGGTGCGTTTTGCCGCTCGCAAGAAGTGCCGCGGCGCCGTGGCTCGCACGCTTTTCTAATAGGTTTTAATTAAATAATGCTTTTAGTGGGCACACCTGCGTGCCGCAACTTTTAATGCAACCCCGGCTGGTCCGGATGCTGGGTGATATTAAAAATTTGTTCGGTGTGCGGTTGCTCGCGTTCAATAAGCGATCGGCGCGTTTTCGTGCGGGTCGTGCGTGCCTGACGGTGTCTGAGGTGTAGCCTTTTTTGCTCGCCGCTCGCCGGGAGAGCTGCGATAACGATCGTATTGTGTGTTTGTGGGTTTCTGTTCGCAACGTGGAAGATGCTCCTGGTTCTATTTTCGTTTTCGGTAGGATTACTAGCGCTTCGTTGTTCGGCAGACAGAAAGACACGCTAGACATGCTGTAGCGTCGACCAATTGGTTCCCTAACACGGGTACACTTACTCGATAAGGTTGGAGAACTTATGGCGCCTACAACGGTGCCGTGTGCAGTTTGTACGCACTAGACACGCGCGCCCCAGTCCAGCGCTGTTAATAATGGAAGTGAAACCACCAGCGATGTGGTGCGCGCACTAACTACTGCAGCTGGCTTATGTTTTGTGAGTGGGGAGGTTTATTAACTTTAGAAATTATTATTGTGCTGTGGGCGTGCTTGAGACGCCATGAATAGAGCAGGCTTTTGATATTGTTTGGTATTTTTTGAACGTAAAACTTTAAAGTTTCCTGCTTATATTTGACCGGTTCGAATTGAATATTGTGAAAATGTTTGAAATGTTTCATACCGAAGTACAATTTTGCATAAGATATGATAATTTGTTGACATAGCATGCATGTGTTGAAAGTTCCAGCAGATAATGCGAATTATAAACGACTTTTTCGTTAAGCTTTGTAAAACTTATCGACTGCAAAAACCCAGTTTAACACTTACATACTTTTAGGCGCTATTTATCGATTTTGGTAGAAAGTGTGCAATCCCCATATTTTAAACGTGCAAGAAGAAAGCATATGAATTTTAAATTAATTTGCGATTGAAAGCAGTTTTTACGTGAATCTTTCGTTTATTTTTTTACACCACGATTAAACATGGCAACACAAAAAGAGAGCTAATTTTGATAATTGAAAAATCGATCATTCCCGCAGTTCTTTACTGATTCACCGTGTAACACGGAATGGGAATGATTTTGCCGAACAAAAACCAGCTACAACTTCATTCACTTCTCCGCCCAGTAAATTATCCACCCATTCAGCAATGATTCGATGCTAATGCAACCCAATAGTATAGCACTTTCCCATGGCGTAGCTACAAAACCCCTGCTCCCGGAGTTTGCGTGCTCGTAACGATTTGGTACCGTGCGCTCGGCTAATGATGCGCCCGGAATGAGCGATCAGCGCCCACGGGCAAAGCAATCCGTTACCCGGGACGGTTACCCGTTGGGATGGAGTGCAAAAATTACAATTCACCCAAAACGACTACATCCGTAGTCGAGGCTAGAGCGCTTGAATAGAACCGATCTCGGGCCGAGGCTCGCACACACAGACCGGGAGAAGGACACTTCTCCCTCGCACCGAAAGCAACCGAATCCATGCGAAGCTGGAGGAGGAAGTGGGCGAACTCGTCTTTATGTACCAACCGTCTGGTGGACAAAGCAGTGCCGTGAAAAAAACAGACTTGGATGAGTTGAAAATAGCACAATCACTATCATCACCCTATGATTATGGTATATCATTTTGCGGCAGAGAATAGAACGCAGGAGGACGTAGACAAAAACTGTAAAAATGGTTCGGGAGTTTCTGGTTTTATTGTACGGTTTCGGTAGCAAAAAAGGGTGATGGGGATTTTTTTTGTACGAACTCTAATTTTGACCACTGTTTTCCATCCGGTGGTGTTTTTTTTTCTTCACTGGCTCATTGTGTTTATGGGTTTTAATGTTTTACTGTGGACGTCGAACATTGAAAAAGCAATAACACAAATAGTCGCTTTTAAAACTCGCAGTGTAGAGGAAGCAAACGCATCGAGACGGTAAAAAGGAAAACAATATGCGAACAGTTTGGAGCGATGAATCCTGTCTACTTTGTTGATTGCGTCCACTGCTGAATTGAGACTGGCAGAGATGGTAATTGTAAATGTTACTGCGTATTGCATAATTTAAGGCTGAATTGTTGCAAAAATACGCCTAAAAGTAGGCAAGCTTTAAGACAACCTGGCTTTTTTGAAAATTATATGTTCTATACTTATATAAGCTCATTTTATTGCTTCGATTAAATATATTTGAAATGAACTTTAAACTGTTTTAACTTAATCTCGCCCAGGATGAAAAAGTGAAACGAAGAGACACGATTAATTCACTCAGGTCGCCTTCCACAAGCGAGCACCACAGTTGAAGAGGCACATACGTGTGGCGTAAAGGAACCTAACCCCAATGAATTTATCCACTTAGGTCGGTTCATTTGATTGTGTGGCGTTGTAAAATTATTACACAAATTTTATCCGCTCTCCCTGTTCCCTTCCAGCTCCCATCTCTTCGGTCGCTTCCTGTAAGCGGGATATAAAAGAGGTTCGGCGGTGGTTAGCGTCTCACACACTCACACCGCCCATAATACAGGTGGTTCGATTATGTAAAATGGGCGCCTCCGACCACATCCTAGTGAAATAAAAGCGAAATAGGTTCCATTTTCGGTTGGGAGGGAAGAGAGTATGCACGACGCAAGGGTCATGTCTGCGGTTTTGCGTTTTTCCCTCCCATCGGCAGAGCCAGGTAGAGGTGACATTTTGTGTCCTTTCTCTCTCTCTCACTCTCTCTCTCTCTCTCTCTCTCTCTTTCCTTGTTTCTCCCTCCCTGTCACACACACTCTTAGTAGGTCTTTTATTTCAGCATGGTGTCGACGACGGAGGAGACTTAATTTTATAAGAGCGTCATTCACTGCAACTGAAAGGATGCTGCTGTTGCTGCTGCTCCTGCGGTTGTTGAAGGCTTCCGTCTTGGGAAGGAGAACACCGAAATAGTGAACGGGACGAAATTGTTTTTTTTCGCTCTCCGGTCGCTATTAGTGTGTCCCCTTTCGACGTTCTCCGCTTCTCGGCTGCTCCCGAAAAAGGCATTAGCTATTGTCATTTTGCACATAAGTGCTTTTCAGTGCTGAAGTGCTGCAGCCGACTTCAATTACTGTCGAGAGGTTTCGGGCTGCCCCAGCTCGTGCACCATGCCCACAATTATGCACGGGCGCATGCAAGCGCCGGGATAAGGAACACGGGATAAAGTTTGCGGTTAAGATGGTGTGGATGATTATCGTAAAACCAAAAGTTGCAGCCAATTTATAGCAACCGGGGAGGGGCGTGAGCAGACGGGATAACGACGCACATTTGTTGCACATGTGCAGCACAGTACGCAAAAATCAAGGTATGGAAGCACCGAGCCATTAGGTGCTTAATGACAAAATCAAAATCCTTATCCAAATTGTCGTGCAACGTCGTGGTTCGGGATCCTCGTTCCTCGCTCACGAACACCAAATGCTAGCACCATTTGTGGTTCCTCAAGATCCCGATCTGCCCTATCCGGTTACGGGTTTACATACAACACCGAGTTTACCGGGTTTAATCACCAGCTACGGGGAAATCCAAATTACGGCCCAATCAACACCCGCCGGTCCCGGTTTGGCCGCTCGAGATTAGATGACCCAGCCCATCGATGATCGGTTTGAAGCACCTTCCGACGGCCGACGGCCGACCCGGGGGTGGAGCGCTCAAGATAGCGCCGGAACCTCGTACCGTTAAACTATAACTATATCCACCTCACCCGATAAGAGTTATTGCGGACCCCGGCCTGGGGATGCGAGGAGCCTGCGATAAGGTTATCTGCCGTTTGCGTTACGGCACGATCATGAAGTTATTGTGTGTAAGTTCTCCGAACATCTCGCCACGCTCGGGTGAGCTTTCGGTGAAAGAATGCGGTGATAATGACGGAAGTTTGTGCACCGGGTTTCGGTCGCCCCGAGTGTGCGGCTTGGGTCCCGCAAACGCAACGTGCGATATATAGGCGAGCGAGGTTTTTATAGGTGTAAAATTGCATAATTGAGGTCATAAAGGTGAGGAGTTTGCTGGGGCGATAAGAGCGATGCTGAACGAGTGCTGCTGCCGGTCTTTGATACCGGAGTGCTTTCGCTTGTAATTGCTTTATCAAAAGCGGTGCTCTAATGGGCGGTGTTTTATGACGGAGGATATCAGATACTTATTCTGATGCTTAATGGTGAGGTGTGCTAGATAAATCAAATATCAAAACGTGTATTTCGTTTGCAATTACAAGATGATAATCAAGATTGCGCAGCGGGAACTATTATAAATGTCACGAAGAACACAAATAAAAATATTTTTTACAATAGATTGCATACATTTCGGCGCAAAATTAATATCACTGACAAAAATATGGCTGGATTATTGGTATTTTTTATTCCAATTAACGAACGGGAAAAACAATTCCTCGAAATGCGATCGAAATGCGCTCGAAATGCGCTTAATACAAATAATGCTATTAACGTTTGTTGACACAAATAATCCAATATTGAACCTTAGGATAAAAATATGGCTGACGCACCGCGCAATAAATTTTGCGCTGTCTCTTTCCCGGTAATAGTGATATTTTATTGGTATGTGCGTGCGTATGTGTGCGTGTGTGGTACCATAAGCAAACAGTGTGTGACGTATTGTGCGTCACGCTCATCCTTCCATTACACACTCCTTATCACAACCCATCGATGTTAGCCTCCGGCGACGGCGGACGTAAAGCTGTGCCCGGTCCGAACATCGAGTGCAAACCACGAGAGACAAACAGGGATCCACTCATAAACGGATCGATGCGGCTCGCTCTCCCTTTCCCTCTCAACCCAGCGATAGCCAGGATTGGCCTGATCGACCGTGCTGTTGTGCTCCGGGGCAGAAAACATCCCAAAAACCCGAACGCTAAATTTATTCTACCGCAAGCATTATAACCGTAAATTATAAAAATACATTAAATACGAGCGGCCTCTGCGGCCTGGACGGGAGGGTTCGGCGCCGCCGGGAAGAACGGAAAAACCCATCATTGGTGATATTTTCGTCGAGATACACAAACGAGCCGGCGGACCAGCGCGGTGGAGAAAAAAGGCACGCTCAGTGGAAATGTCGAAAATAAAATTATAAGTGCGCCACTGCAATCGGCCACCGCAATGGTGGCGGTGATGGACATCAGCGTGGGGGAAAAACACACACACAAAAACCGTGGGCTCAAAATTCACCAGCACAGCACAACCAAGTAATATCCGATAAAAAGGGAGAGTGAAGAGTGGAAAAAAAGAACACACACACAGCCGCCACGGAATAAAGCTATCAGTGCGGCAAAGATTTCAGCCCATTTACGAGCCGGAGCAGCGGTTTATCATGCGGCAGGCGAGCGCCGGCACCGCACACTTCAGAGATCAAGGAAATGATGTCCTTTCGGACTTCTTTTCTTCGAGCGCTTTCGGCGACTAACGCCTGAAAGTATGCAACCCGCAGTAACGATGTGCCTTTACGCGCTCGCAAGATAAAAACAATTCGAGTACGCGCGCGCGCACACACACACACACACACACACAACAACAACCCAAAAGAAAATGTTTTAAATAGAGCCATAAATTGCGTAAATGAGAAAATTTATTTATCAATAAGCACAGATAAGGGTCATTTTCCATCGCGCGCAGTGGCGTAGTTATTTTGCTCGCTGTTCGGTTCGCTCTCATTTTCTCCCTCCACACGTTGCCACATTCCCGTCAAGGGGTCACTCCCTCGAGGGGGGTTTCTTTATATTTACTAACGTCCCACGACTTCCCCCACGCCCGTGCTTGGGATGAGGGTGAAAATTAAATTCAGTACCAACGCTCGAAGGCAATAAAAATGTGGGTGTGAGTGTGGTTTTTTTCGCTTTTTATCTTAAATCGTGGTGTTGTGAAAAATCGAGCAAAATAAATATATACCTTCCGCGGGTGCTCACGGCCCGCTGGACACTGGAACGTGATTATAGGATATTGCGTATTGCAATTTCATGTTTTTCCCCTTCTGTGTGTGTGTTTGTCTCTCCAACCTTCAAAACCGAACGATGAGACACGCCAACGCATACTGATATCGAATTAATGCGCTTCCGCACGGCGCCTGCTCCAGCCATTCCGCTTCGCTGGAAGTTGCTTAACTGTGATGTAAAGTAGCGAGACAACAGGCGCGATCGGCAAGCGGTGTGCCACTCCGTCGATAACGGTTTTTAAATACGCGCTCGGGTTTGCATTTGCAAACCCCGTCGGAAGGGAGAAAAGGAGAAACAAAAATGGGAGGAAAAAAAGATTCTATCGGGCGGTTCGAGCATATTTTAAACGGCTCACCGCCGACCATTAGGTGAAGTTCATTTAAACGTGAGCTTTCGAGCGGTTTTTTTTTTGCTGTTGTATTCGTTCTCTCCCTCGGCGATGGTGTTTTTTTTTTAGGGTTGGTCGCCTAATGAACATGTTTTACACGCTTTACTCGCGTTTTGCTTCCAACGTGTAAATTCCATTTTCCATCCGGTACCACCCGCGAGGTTGGTTTTTATTTTTGGGTGCTGCATACCGATTTTTCATCACAATTTCCAATTTTCCTATTCGGTCGTGCTGGTCTTTTTTTAACGTTTTTTCACGTGGATCCGGGTGTAGGGTAAAATTAATTAAAAAAGGCAATTGTATCCACGCGGCCGGTTACAGATGAATCACTTAATGGGGCCGTTTTGAGTAAACAGACCGTGGAAGGCAAAAACTGTCGGTAGGGCGTTCGGTGTGTGCGTGTTAGCTCGTTTTTGTCCTGCCGAAAAAAAAGGTTCCATTACGAGTCTAATTCGATCGCTTCCTCGTCGGACGATCCGTCAAACGCAACTAAAACCGAATTGCGGCAAAGCGAACAGAACCGACGGTTTAAACAAAAAAGCCCCCGCGAGCGAAACGCGGCCCTGCAAATGAATGAAAAATTTGCTCCAATTTTCGGTGCGAACGTTTTTTCTGGTGTGTGTTTTTCGTTGCGACGTGGGTTGGGGGGGGGGGGGGGGGGGTGAATGAAAAATTTGCTCCAATTTTCGGTGCGAACGTTTTTCTGGTGTGTCTTTTTCGTAGCGACGTGGAGGGGGGGGGGGAGTTGTATCCCCCCGCAACGCGAACGTGTAATAGCCCGTCCGAGAGTAGAGCATTTATTGTCAGCACATCGTCGTTGTCTCGTAATTCCTGCTGACGAACGCAGACACCGAAATGCACACGGAATGCACACGGACGGTTCGGGTTTCGGCAGCGGTCACCGTTTCCCTAACTGGCTCCCAGCTAGACGACAATAAAATTTAATCACTGACGATAATAAACATCACTTTCAGAGCGCATCGTGGTCGGGAGCGTTTCGGGCGCATAAAACGGCGAATAAAACAAACGAAACGAAGGGCAGGATAGTGAAATCGTCCCCAAAACAAACACACAAAAAAAACCGAAACGAAACGAAACGGCAAACGAACTGGCAGACAGCTCTCGCAGGGAGAGAAAGTACCCGAAAAATGGCGCTCACCAGTGCAAGTTAGGGTAAAGTTAGTCCCCTAACTGAGCTCATTCGTTTTATGTGTTTACCATTTGTGTCTGCCCGGCTGCAGGGGCCGCCGCCGTGGTAGTTGCACTTCTGTCGCAGCGTTTCGATAGCACTCGGAGGACCACTCCGGGCACTAGCACGCTGTGCGGTGTGGTAACGCTCGGGATGGGCAAGAAACACGGGACACTTGACCCAGTGAGTGTGACACGAATAAACGCGTAATTTTGCTCTCGCAACAGCCACTTGAAGGCGGCGAGTGACAACTACCGGGGAATCAAAATCACTTAGCAACTCTCCGTCTCGCCGGAGCATACCGTTTGATGCAACTCGCGAAGAGGATAGAATAGTTTTCTTGGAATGCCATTTAGTAAGGATAAAAAGATACAAGGTTTAAAATGTAATACATCACTTTCTGGAATGCTTAACGAACACAAGATCAGCGTTCCCAGGATTTGTGTGCAACAAATTTGAATGCTACCAGCAAACTGCCCACACACCGAAAGGCGCGCGATCACACCGCGCTGTGGATGGGTGTTGAACGATGGAGCGTAATTAATTTAATTTGCGGGAAAATTTCGCTCCGCTTTTCGCACCCACGGTATGGTGGATTCGCTGCTGTGTGGAGGCACCGGTACGTAGGAGTAATGATTTGAAGAGCGTTTAGCGGCGGTGAAGGTATTTGTGTTTTAATCTTTGAAAGCTGCGCTTTTACGTTTTCGGCAGTGACGATGGAAAATCGGAGAGATGGTGGCATGTTCAATGTCATATCATATTTTTGTGATTTTTAGTGTATGAAACATGTTTTGTAAGCTCTATTCTTGCTTACGTAATTTGTGTAATTTGGTTTCTTGGGAAAAATGTGTGTAAAACTATGTAATAAAGCGTACATTAAGGCCTAGAAATAATGCGTTGTACGGATTGCATAACTCTAGGCGTTCTCTAGCTAGCTCCATAAGTCCGAGAGTTTGCCTTGCAGCGCTTAACAATATTTTCGATTTTTTATTTGGAGATGAAGATAAACTGTTTAGTGTTTCTAACATTACTGTACTTTTGGAGCCCAAACGGTATTTTTTATCTTTATAGCTCAATATTTGGCACGAAGCGATAGAATTTTTATGCGTTTCAAGCACAAACGCAAAAATTTGAAGCGAAAATATTGAAAATTTTACGGGCTAAACATTTTACGTCTCAATTCTCCCATTTCAAATGTACTTCCGAACATACTTTTCATTATTCGGCGAAAGTGCTCCCTCTAACCGTTCGCCAATCGCAGTCCATTTCAAACCAGAAACGAGCGCGCGGTATTGTTTGCGGTGCTACTTAATTTCCGTACCCGTGCTCCCCGAATCATACTCAAGCACCATCGAAGCCGTTGCGATAACAGCTGCGAGGAAATGTCCAACCACGGCGTGTCTTATCTTGAGCGGTCGAGGTGAGATTTTTGAAGCGTGGTCGTCAAAAACACGAGCAAAAGCGAAGCGTAAAAGAACTGTCCCGAAGAAATAGGCAGGCTTGATTACTTTTCCGGGTGAGTAAAACGAGCGAGGGCAACCCAAGAAAGAAAAGAGAACACGACACATCGCAAGAAAAGTAGCAAACCGCTTTTTATCGCATAAATTCCTGTCAATCGCTAAAATTTATCGTCGTTTAGATACGCCCCACGGGTGCCGCGTTTTTCGGTGATGACTTTCGGTCCACCCGGGCACCCATCTCAAGCGCAGATTCCTTGCGAGACGCGCGGAGGCGTCCATACATCTCCATCCGCAATGAGGCGCTAGGTTGGCGCTATTATTGCGCCGGTGGCCTTATCGACCTTCGCGGGCAAACCGGGGCCGGGTGGGCAGACGGGCGAAGGCGGACGAGAACCATCGCTTGACGTGGGTTCCTCGCTCTCGGCTGCAATGAAACCGCCGGACCGCCGGTGTTGGTGTTTTTGTGGGCCGCTCCGCAACGGGCCGGCCACCGATGATCGAAGGTGTTGAATTGGGTTGAAAGACGTGTGCCGTGCGCGTCGGCACAAGAACAAACCGAAGTGACGACGGCACGACGGAAAATGGCCGTCTTTCGCCCAACCCCCGGGGAAGACACCGACTCAAAAACCCCCGTGCAAGAAAGCGGGCGTGGAACCGAATGAAAAATGGGACCGTGGCAGCAGATGAGGGACAAAATACGTCAGTGTTTTTGAAGGTCCCCTTCGCCGGGGTTTCCGGGACCGCCTTGGCGGGGCCGTGATTGGAATAATTTCGTCCCCAGTCTCGGGGCTCGCAAACAAACAAACCGGCGCTTGGTGAAGGTGGTAACGCCACCTGGACGGCCTCGAGGAACCGGAAATGTATAAAATATATTTCTCCACAACACATCCCTTTCGTTTTCAATTTCGCCTGTCCCGGAGAGAGAACGGGAGACAGTGGGTCGAACCGGGCGGTATAATTTCGGGTGCGGTGCCTTCGATTTCCCGTGAAAGGCTCGTTTGCGGATTTTTTTTTTCCTATCCGCCCTGCCCCGTTCGCTATCTGTAACCGCAACCGGCGAGGCGGGGTTTTCTGAGGTTTTTCATCTATCAAACAAACGCTACCAAATGGGAAATGGCGGTACACACAAATACACATGCCAAAAGCACGCCCACCGAAACACCGGGGCCTTGCCCCGGTCAACTTTTGCAACCGGGGGGTTTTCGAGGACGAAAAAGGTTGACATTTGGTGGAGAAAGTTGACATTTCGGTGCCGTCCTTCGTTGTTGGCGTCGGTGTTTTTGAAGTAGTTTGATAATGTCATCCCAGGCAAGCCGTGGAATTGGTTGCGGTTGCGTTTGACCGAAACCCGAACGACCGATGGTTGACGAACGTGTGAACGTGTGTTTGTGATTTTTTAACCGCGGTTTGATTGTGGCGCACGAGAAACGCGTTCGCTCGCTCGCTGTTTTAAGTAATGTTGCAAACTCACCCATTCGCCGATGCTGGTGGCGAATTATTCAACGCAACGCAATCCAATTAGGATGCGCTTGGGCGGGGCCCAACGTAAAGAAACACGAAGTAACACCTCTGGCGCCCCGGGGATGAGCTGCTGGTTCCTTTCACGCTGTCAAGCAGCCGGCGCATGTGCGCTCCCGCGGCCCTGCTTTCTAAAATAATCCGATGCTAATGACGTGGTGGTCGGGGTGGGGGTGGTGGGTGTTTGTTGTGCCGGGCCACCCCACGCCGCAAGCGCAATCGCTGGCCATTAGTCGACGCGAAGCCGGAGGTCTTATTATGACATTATGCAAGGGTGCATCGGACGTAAGACCATCATTGGAAGTGTGTTTCCACGATGAAGCTGCCGCTGCTGCTCGGTCGAGCGTTGCCGGCCAGAGTACTGAGTGCTGTTGAGTGCAGCGTGGGTGTTTTTTTTTCCTGTACACTCTGCTCCCAATTGTACCGTGGATGAGTTCGCTTTTTTCACCCGGTTCTCGCAGCGTGGCGGAAGAAATAAAAACACACACCGCCACGGGTGGGGAACGGGAGCAAAAGATGAACATAAAATAAGCAAACGCAACGTAAAATCGCGCTCTGCAGCATCGGGACAGCGGTGCGATCGTCTGCTGATGAAAGCAAATACAAACAGTGTCAGCAGCAGCAGCAGCAGCAGCAGGAAGTACTGTCCGGGTGGTTGAATAGAAAAAGCTGCACCATCTCCAACCAAATAGGATTAGTTAGCATTGTTACATACATAATCCCGTTCGTTCTCTCTAACAAGGCGATTTTTTCCTGAGTCTCTCTGTGTGTGTGTGTCCCGGTTGAGCTGTGTGCAAATCTTCGACTCCCGCTGATGCAACGAACTACACCGTTGAGCTGGTGAGGATGTTTTGTGCATCTTGTTAAAATGTTTTCCTCCATGCTCCACTGGTGCAGAGATGTCCAAACATGCAATATTAGGTGATTTGCTTGAAATGTTATATTTGTGAACAGTTTTCCAAGAACTTGTAAACTCTTTAGAGCGTTTCGATTGAAAATTATGACGCTCTGAATGTACTTAAATCTCAAATTATGCAAACTTTTCGTCGTTGATGTAATAAGTTGAAAAATAAATGTTTTATACGATATCTTGAACAACATTGTTGTGTTACTTCATAAAGAATTCCCACTGAACTAACTTTTTTCAAGTTTGACATCACTGCCCTTCCTGAGCCGCGCTTCCGGGTGAGCTGTTGCCGTTGGGTGTCACGCCCGAGATGGACATTGTTTTGTGTAAAACCTACCGGTGAGTTGCTGCGCAAGAAATGAAAGCGTGTCATAATAAGCCCGACAACAACGAAAGCGCCGTTCTTGGTTCGCTATTCGCTGCAGGTGTCCAGCACTGGAGAACGCAACCTTTCCCACCCACTTCCGGGAGATTTAACGGTGCTTGAGGGCATTACTGTTTCGAACAGAAGAAGTGCATTTCTTGCAAACAGCGTCAACACTATCTTACGGTGGGCATCGATGCATGTTGGACACAATTATTCCTACTCTCGTTTCAGGGATTAAGTTGACACGAAAACGATGCCACACAAACCATTTCAAATGAAGCTTCATTTTCTCGGCTCGAACCGGCTCATTTCTGCTGGGTTCCTACCGAAAGCGGAACGCACAAGAAACGATGACATAACAAACGCTGCTGGTGCAACGGTGCAATCGAACATCCTCCAGGCACCACAACCCCGTTGCGTTCATTCCGTCCAGGTGTCAAACCGAACCCGGAACACAGGGTACATGATCAACACTAACGACGTGCCGGCGGGTGGGAGGTCAGCGGTAGCATTGTTATGCTAATCCTTGAAACAATTACGTCAAAATCGGCCAAACAAGCAGCGCCATCGCAACGTGACCTGTGGCTCAGCTGGTCCGGAGCGTATCCGCATCCGAAATTGCGCAGGGAAGTGTTTGAGTTTATCCTTTCGGTGGCAAGATTGTAGGGCAAACGGGTACGGCTAGCGTGATGCGTGTGACTTGTCCGTCGAAGCGCGCGCTCTGTCTCGGATGATCTGTGCTACCAGCTACCACTTCAAAGGATACCACGATGTCAGCCCCAGAAGCCTGTCTCCGCCCGGTATTAAACGGAATCCTTTCGGTTTGTCTTCGCCGTTCCGCTGCGTCTTCTGCGTCGCTGTTTGTGTGTGTGATTAATTAAATTTCCAGAATTAAGCCCACCAGGGAGAGCAAATGGGCCCGCGTCTGGCAACTTTAACTCCGTGCCTGTGCTGTGTGGCAGTTCTTCTTTGTTGTTTCAGCTTGGCTCTCTGCGATCGATTGTTGTTTACCCGTTTTGACTGGGCGTGCGTTTGACAGATGCTGTCAGCAGCGAACGAGGAGCCGTGTAGTAGGCCGTGCTATTGTTCTAGTCATTTTAATTGATGTAGTCAGCAGCCCTCAGCAGTGTTCTTCAAAAATTACTTGGAAAAGATCAGGGATTATTTTTGAAACGTTCCAGTAACTAGTTCATCGTCTTCCCCAGTTTGGTTCTGTTTCCTACTGCCGTGCTCTAATGGGAACGGTTTTTATTTCTATTCTTCCCAAGAAATCGATCCGTGCGTCGATGCCGTCAGCACCGTGCCAAGGACACCTCGGCGTGTTGGGCGGAACATCACCAAAGTGTCCGGGACAGCCCAAGCTCGGGAGGTAATTGGTGCCAGCGCGGTGCCATGCTGCCATGTTGTGGATAATTAATTAAACTTCGGTCGGTTGTTTGGCAGTTGAAAGCGGGGCCACTTTCTTCGCGCTCATGACACCGGGAATCGATCGAGAATAATGATACGCTATCACTCTCCGTCCGTCTGCTCCCGTACGTTCCGGGCGGTCGTGTTGGCCCAGAGTCCGCCCAGACAATATTGTACGGGAACCATGTCATTGTGGTACCGGAAAGCCAGGTCGTGGGAAGAAATCATGCCACGTCAGATTCTGGCCAGGTCGAAACTTATCGCAGCTCCCGCTCCGTACGTCCTGTACACGTGTACGCAGCACCGCCGCGAGAAGCGCGGGCATCCGTCTCGAGGGGCTGTAATTAAGAAGTTCTTCCGTTCCGTTTGCTGCGAGCGCCACGTTTTGCCAACGCGAAGCAGTTCTTTTCGCATCCATCGGTGGAAAATCGCTGAAAGAGATAAATTACTTTATGATACAACAGTATTGTTGTGCTGGTGCGATCGGTTTAGCTGCTGACGAGGTTCCGCTGGCAGTTACTGGAAAATGGAATAGTTCCCGCGTCGTCGTCCGTGCGGCCACGCGACACGACGGAGGCTTAACGGTGTGGGATGTTCCTGACCTCCGTCCCAGCTCGTGTCAGCGGAGGGCGTGCTGACGATGGTGATTAGCTGGGATGTGTCAGCGGATTGGCGAATGAGTGGCAAAATTGCAAACGACACCCGCGTGGCCACGACGCCGCTGATGACGCTGTTGGTGGTGGTGGTGGTGATGATGGTCGGTCGACAATTAATTATTCCATTATTCTCACCCCGTGACGCAACTTTCGGGTGCGCTGGGTGCAGTGTCGATGATTTGCCGGAGAGTTATGGATATATTAATCTTGGCGACTGCTCCAACTGCTCCGGGCGGAACTTCACTCATTCATTCATCTAGCCGCGTGGGGCGTCTGTGTTTGGTAATCTTCACCTGGAACCATCGGTGACACTATCGAACCATTATTCACGCGACGAAACAATCGTCGGATCCGGCGCTTATCGGTTTCATCGCGTAATTGACGAGCATTGGAGGTATTAGACGCTCGTGCTGTTGGTGATGAAGCTTTAAAGATTACTTACGAGATCCAAGTTGAAGTTAGTTTGCAGTATTTACGTTTTCTGGAGTTGAAGGATCCTACTACTTGAACATCATCATCCGTTCCAAGTGACACCTACATTTCAGATAGTCACTAGATGAGAAGACAGAGAAAAAAAGATAAATTAGTAGATTGTGTAGGTACATGCAGCTTCAGTTCAACTGCTCCATAAAGTTGTACATGAATTACAACAAGAACCAGTCTCATTACGCACTTGCTCCACAGCAATACTGCGACCCGCGTCGCCTGAGTGTTAATATTGATGCAGTTCCAAGAGAAGCATCGCTCCGCAGACAAGTAAAATATGCTTTTCCTGAGCCTTTCTTATGAAAACGACCACCTCGGTACTTCCAGCGGCAAGAAGTTCAAAAAAGTTGACATCGCCGGGCATAAACACGCACGTCATATGTGCGTCCCACGATGGCACGGTATCGCAGCGGGTCATTGTAGTGACATTCTCACCCCGCCACCGGGAGAGCACATTTCTCCCAAGGTACGCATTTTTCTTTTCGCGACCAGCTTCCGAGAACCTGTCTGAAGGGATCATTCAGTACGTTCACTTCCGGGACGCAGGCTTACCTTTGCCGTTGTACCCGCCACACGGCCGGTGGGTGGGGAAAGCTTCTTGCGTTAAGCTTTCGTTGGTGGTCGTTTCTTCCTGTTTCTTCGTCGGTTCATATTTTGCACCGTTCCTTTTTTTTTTGCTTCTGCTTCGCGTGGGTTGTGCGTCCTCTTTGTCGTTAGCGGTGCCGGTGCGCGTATCTCGCAGCCGAGGCTTACGCTATGCCACTGGCGCGCGTAGCACCACCTTATCTATTTCTATGACTTTTTCTTTCTCTTTCCCGGCTCGGTTTGGCGGGGACGCCGGAGCATCAGAACCATTCTCAGAACTTGCTGCGACGTTGGCTTAAGCGCCACAAACGCACACAAACACGTGTGTGTGTGTATATGTTATCCCAACCGAGGCGTGGGAGAAGGTGACGGGACGTGCGAGACGAGGCGTCCCAGGCGATCACTTCACGACAACCTGCAACGTGTCCGTGTCCATAAATAATGCTCATTTTCCCCATGGCTTAATCACGTTGTGCGACATTTACGATTCGGGACCTATAAATCATTCTCGCATGAGCACAGCGGCAAACAATGTGTTTTCATTTTGCCATCGTCGCCCGGGCTGGGACGGGGCCAGCCGGTCGGGGCATCGGGGTGTGTGTGTGTGTGGGGGGAGTTCGCGAATTTCTTCACCGTTCGTGCGTCACCTTCCGGGTTCGGGCGCTGTGAAGGTGGTGGCGTTTATCAGGCGCTCGGTAATGATATTGTGTTGGGTTTTTTCTTCGCCCTCCGTCTGCGTTCATCCCGTTGTTTTGAAGGATTTTCGTTCCTCCTGCTGGCTGCTCCTGCCAGTGCCAGAGAGCGGGAAAGAACATTTACTTGCTCCACCGCTAACTACACTTCTCCGGCCTATCCGAGCACTTATGGGGCAGGGAATTTGGAATGCATACGAGCCTGGCGAACCGGGCGTTTGGGCGCGCACCTAGGGCAGGACAGAGAAGACAATGCTGATTGCCTGGGTTGGCGTTTGAGGCAGGGCGAAGATTGTCGAGGACATTTGGGAGGAAGATCGACCCCGTCAAGGAAGTCGTCGTACTGGAAGAAGATGTAGATGGGAGCCTTTTTTGGTGGCTTGAAGTGTGACTTTTTTGTTGACTCCTTTCGGCGCACCCGGGGACCATAATTGGCTGGCATTTGCAACAGTGTGGAGATTTTGTTTGAGCATGGTGAATGTTGGAAGCGAAATGGAGACTAAACCAGAAACATATGAAGTTATAAATTTGCAATTATCCTATGGGTTCAGCTATTTAGAAGCAGTGTTTGTAACATAATACTTTGAGGTCTCACGGAGGGTCTTATGGATTGAATTTGTCCCAATTTGCCTCAATTTGTCTGTTATAATAAATCAAATTTATACTACCAAAGCCTTGAATCTTCAGGAAATACCTTTGTTTTATATATGACTAAATATTACTTATATTATTAAGCAAAGGTTTCTTCAACTATTTCGTATAATGCAGAGCTCACAACAACTTTATTTTGAAACATCTGTACAGTAGAATTCTCTACTTTCTCCTTCAAAGCGTTCGCTCGAGTGCGCTCCTCTGACAAAGCTGTTTATGATGTCGTTTGTAGCTTCTATTGGTGTGCGTTTCAGAACCCGGCTTGTTATTCGCGTTTTTCTGCTGATAAAAATAAACAGCAAAGCAAAGAAATGGAAATGGAAGGAGGAAGAGGAGTTTGAGTTGAGAAAATGGGGGAAAAAACATAAGCCTCCGCGTACAGTGTGTACAGACTCAAATTTTCAAACATCGTTCACCCACAAGCCCGCTGAAGGACCCACTAGGTTGGAATATTATCCCGTGCGCCACTGTGCGCTGTGCTCGGAACGATTAAGGTTTTTGATCGCCAAAGTTCTTCTAGACCTCCTCCCGAGTGTGACCGTGCGACACGTACACACAGCGCAGGCTGCACAATCCGTCTGCGACAATATGGCGACGTCGCCACCGTGGTGACGTTGAAGCTCGGGCGTTGTTTTCATTATGTGCAAACGATTAAGATGGCAATTAAGCTTTGATTTACAGGGACCGTTTGTGCCAGCGAAAGTTCAAACATGGCCCCACACGGCGGTGCTCGGCGGTGATGTGACGGTGGTGGTGCCGTTCTTTTCTCTCACGACAAGGGGGCAAGTTGAAATGTTCCCGCCGTAGCGCCGGTTAGCTTAACTGTGCTGCAGATTGTCGTTTATCACCGCCACCGACTCCACTCCGCCTCGTGTATGTTTGTGGAAAAAAGGTGCGCTAGCCGTTAAGGTGCGTCTGTACGTCGACGCCGGGGGGTGGATTATTGATTTTATCTTATTATGTATCGTAAAATTGTTCGCTTTAAAACACGGAAAATTGTCTGCTGTTAACGTTAACGATTATAAGCCCAGCTTGAGCTGTTTTTATATGAAATTGTTATCATCTTCCCGAAGAGATGAATTTTTGTTTTCCTGTAACATTAACTTCACTTCATCGCTGTGAAGGTAACCCAGCGGCAGGCGATATCAAAGCATCCAGTTTTCCTGTTACCATGGATAATTAATCTAGCCGAGCTCGAAGGCTATCGGCACACGGGCTCTTTCTACCGTTCCGTGTCCTTTTCGGGGCCCCTCAAAATCCCTAGGGCACTTGAAGCAAGCTTCGCCTCGTCTGGGATGTTGCTTATGAAAATAGCACACTAAAACATGCCCACACGAAAACGCAAGACGAACGGAAGTGAGGGCAAATATTTACAATTGATGCGAGATAACAATTTTCGCATATCGCTTTGAAAACTAGAACCTTCGGCATCAAATATTTAACCAGGACCTAAATTCATCGCAGACACGCGCGTTCCTCGGTGTGCCGGCGCGATATGCGCGGCGCGAGCTGTGTGCCGCATCATTAAAAAATCAAGATAGTGGACCTGAGCAACACCTTCTTGAAAGGCCGCTGTGACGGGCTTTTGCTAGACGGTTCTTGGGAGCGTCTTGGGAAGGAGTGAACAAAACGGGGGAAAACCTATCCTTCTCCTGTACTGTCGCGAGTCTGTGCATGGGTGAGACTGTAAAAAGTAAATCCTAAGCATTTGTTTCACACTCGCGCCGTGCCCACATTCGTTCGGAACCGTCCACTTTGAGCACCGGTTGGCCCATAGTTCATGGGAAAGGATAAAGAGTTGAGATTATCCTTTTGCACGTTCGCTCGTGTGTGTGTGTGGTCATGTGTGTCTGGGGGAGCTCGGAATCGGAGTGTGCCAAGAGTGTGCGGTGTGCCACAGGAAAGAATCCGGTTCCGCTGCCGTCGTCGTGGCTGAACGCAAGAATTGGGTCTCGCCGCTCTAAGGATGTTTTGCGCTGAAACGCGGGAAGGAACGGAAGAGCGGCAAACTTCCTTATTAGGCTAGCCCTAGTCCAATATTTGCACCCGCACCCGGGCAAACTTTGCCCGTTTGTCCTGGTTTCCACACGTACACATACACGCACACTTGAGACCTGTGTGTGTGTGTGCACCGGAACTGGAGTGAAACCGGAAGCGGAAAGGAAACGACTCGGGGTCGAGCATCCCCGAAGCGAAGCGAAGAATCTCACATAAGGCACCCGGGGGGTGAGGATGCGTCTCTGAAGCAGGCGCTTTTTTCAAAAATAATACTCCTTGACCCAAAGGTGCTCCCGTAGTGTCCCGTAGCGCTCCCCGTTTGCCACCGGAAGCTCTGTCACCCGTTCGGTCGGGTGCGAGGATCTTTTTGGGTTTTTGTGTGTGTGTGTGTGTGTGTGTGTGTGTGTGTGTGTGTGTATGTGTGCATCAAAGCAGGCGAAGGAATAAAAAGCAGTTCCGGACAGGACAACCACCACAGGGTATGTAAAAACCCGACCTTACAAGGCACACTCACACACTCACACGCCTCCTTTCTTCCGAAAGCTGCAGTTTTTGTGGGTCACAGCGTTACAAACCGAAGGAGGTGACTTAAGCTCTTTGCTAGGAGCGTCGTTTTTTTTGTTGCTGTTGTACCATTTGTACCACGTGAAGCTGTGAGTCGGGATGAAAGTACGTACGTTCTGCGCTGAATTTCCATTTTACATCAAGAAGCATTCAAATTTGCTTCCTCAGAACGAAAAGTGGGCTTGTGGGTTGCTCCATGCGGTGATGATTTTGTGTGTGTGTGTGTGGTTAGCTTCTTTCTTTCTTCTTTTTTTCTCCACTGATAGAGATGGTGTTCCGGGTAATCTAGAGCAAGTATTTAATTATGGCTTATAAGGTAAAAGCACCTTACCTTGAGGTTAGATTCGTGTTACATGCCGAGCTTAATTGGAACTTACATACTGTTTCGGCTCAGATCGGCTCATTTGCATGCAAATGGCTGGAAGAAGGCACTGCATGTAACGTGATTGGAAAAGAATGGTTGAAACATTGAAAAAAGATTCCTGGAGGCTTATGTGGAACATTTTGCAACAGTGTTAGTGTTCTTTGATTATATTTCTCTTAAACTATTAATAATGTTTTGCTTTACTTAACTTTCGTTTGTTATTATCAAACAATTGCCTACTTTAAGGCGTTAGACGACTATTCACTTAGAATTCCGTGGCTATTTTTATCTCGCAGATTGGCATAAACTCATCGTTGAGGAGCTTCATCCCAACAATAGAAATGTCTGCTCATCAAAAACATAACAGACAAGAGAAAGGTTTGATTTATTTATAGAATCCGAAAGTCCCATCGTTTCCATTATCCATTATCATCCCATCATCCTCTTTACAGGCGTTTTTTTGTCTCTCTCTCTCATCGGATCAAAGCTTTCGGACTCCGGTGAGCCCACTAAACACAGCTGCTTCGAACCTATTTGCTCAATTCTCTACCTCACATGCGGACCATTTATTACTGGCTGTTTATGCTCCAACTTCCTTTCGCAGTCGTTTTTGTGTCGACGTGTGCAACAGCACAACGGCGACAGTTTCGTTGTGGATGGGATGAAAACTAACGTTCCTTTAAATTGCTCACCTCCTCCCCACCGTGCCACAATGAAAGTGATTATGAGGGGATTTAACACCACATCCACCAGCAAACCACCAGTTAAGGATCGAGGCATTGAGAGAAGAAAAAAAATAATGGGAATGGTAAAAAATACTCGTCTACGAGAAGAATTGCTTAAGCGACTCCTTGCTGGTAGAGCAATAAAAACTAGGGAGACGAACGATGACGATGATGGCGATGGCTGTGTCCCTTTTCTCTCGCCGGATCTTCCCGCTTTCTCGGCCCGCATAACTATCGTTGCTTATGTTTGCTTCCGCACCGGGAAGAGAGCTTTACAGCCCAGCCCAACCGATGCTGCGTCCGCTTCCCTGGACCCGGGCAAGGGTTGAGATGGGCTGGACGCTGTCGTGGTAATTCAATGGACTCTGTCCCGTAAGCCGTTCCCTATCGCGATGCTGCCGTAACCCTCCAATCAACGGCGCGGTCTCTCCCAAAAGGCGAAGGATCTCCTTTCCACCGACGGAGGCCGTGTTTAGTTTCGTGGCCGGTGCTGGTGGTTTCCGCCGGCCGCTTACAAGTAAGTGTCATTGTTAAAGTCAATTTAGTTTGATTGAGAAATTGAAATTTGATGTTATTTTTCTTCGCTGCTCCGTGGGATGCCATCTTCCCTCCTCGCAGGGTCGGGGGGGGCGACGGGGATTGGATTATCATAACCTTTTTCGCAGCGGAGGGCGTGAGAGGGCTCGTCTCGAAGACGGTTACGGTGGAAGACGAACACGACACGGTTGGATTGGTTAGATTTACGACGGCTCGCTCGCTAATGGAGCCGCTCTATTAAGGGTTAAAGCACTCGGTGAAGCAAGAGCCTGTTATTGTTAGCGACTGGTGGTCGACGGAGCTTTGGAATTGTGGTTGGCAGGCTCTTCGGCTGTCGAGTGGCGTAGAGGAAAGGCAGGCCTATCTTTGGACGGCTTCCACTTGCTGCTGTTGGCTCACGACGAAGCCGCTCTCGCGTGGGCTGATGTGATCGATTTTGTCGGTGATTGACGGGCGTTGTTTTGGTAGGATAATGTGGCGGGAGCTTGGGGAGATGCCACAGTGTTCCCATTTTGGACTTTCTGGAAGTATAAAAAGATAGACACCAAAAGTCAATTCAACAAATTTTTCCCATTATTTTCAAAATGGTGAGAAAACATTGAGAATCTGAGTCACATCTAAACAACAAGCAAGATTTTTTTAGAATAAATTTATGCGCACACAGCTCATCATCAGTTTTTACTGATGAGTTTGGTTAATATGTTACAAATTGATATGTGAGTCTGATAAAAAAACAATTTCCATATTTAAACACTATTCAATAATGAAAAATTAAGCCACATCCGCTACTAACAGCATTACTGCGGATAAGAGTGTTTGTTGATGTTGGTTTTCATTTCAAACGAAAGGTTCCGACATTTCCGTACAAAAAATTAATTGAACATTTATTAGCCTGCCCATGATCGGTGTGTAATCAATTAATGAATTGAGCTTTTATGAAATGATTCCATCAAAGGCCACCTTTGATTTGTGCACATCCTTTCCGCGTATGCAGCAACTGTGAACGGTTTTATATTGCAATTGAAATAATTTACCACATCTGTCACGTTCACTCCCAACTGGGGTTGGATACGGTTGTTTGGAAAAAAGGGCATGCTTCGATTAAAAATGCAAAAACGCATTTGCCCACCGCTGCGGCACAGGTTGTTGGGTTTGGTATGGCGTTGGGAGGCGAAAAATAGGCTATGATTGGCTGTGGGCTTTTTTGTTCATTTTTTTGTTGCTTTGTTTTCGATATGAGAAAGACTTTTTTAAATTGCCAGCTAATGGATTGGTCCGTGTAATGCCATTTGAACTGAATGATTTAGCATTACGCCGGTGATTGAGGTGAATTAATGATTGAAACATAAACATAGGGCACCCCCTGTACCGTCCCGTCTGCCCCGTTGGGAACGGTGCCAGCCGGGCTCTGTGTGTGTGTGTGTGTGCTGTGCAGCGAAATCTGCTTGCTTGCTTGTGTGGAAAAATGACACGAAATCAAACCAAACACACCCGTCAAACCATGTGTGCTCGTTAAAGTTTTATCGCGTCCTCCCTGCAGTGCGGCTCCGCAAGGTGGGGGGGTCAACCACCGACCAGCAAAGTACACATTAATCAAACAGGGCACGAATTAACTTGTACCGCTAGTAGCCTCTCATTAGTGTTGCCCGCTGCGAGTGTTGAGCGATCAGCGAAACCAGCTAATCCGTCATGGCGTTTCAGCGGCGTTACAAATGTAGCGATGTTAAAGTTGAAATATGGGTAATGGATGAACAAAAAAGGAAATCCCAACCAGCACCACACGCTGGGAATGAATGGGGACTATATCCCCTTTAGTGCGATGAAACGCTGGCGCTCGTCAAAAGCTCACCTGTCACGGATTGCTTACCAGCAACGGGGCGCGGATGAACGGACAGGAAGTGGGGATCAGGAACCGGAAGACTACATCCTTTTCACGCCGCGTTCTTTTCAATGGAATTTTATTACGCTCCCACGCCGGTTGAGTGATTAATTAGTAATCAATACTCATAATTCTATTCATTAGAATCACCATCCCACCCCGTCCGGTAGTGCCAGCCCGTATGTGAGCCGTTGGAAAAGAAACGCTGGCAAAAACCGGCTACTAGTGAAAGCTCGACGGGCTGTGTGCGAATGTGATTGAAACCACAGGGGGAAGGACGGGCGCCGTGCTCGTCGGAGGGGGCTGTTTGCACTCTTTGTGGTTTGCCCCATTCATGCACGGGACGCACGGTCGGTTACGTTTGGATTGATTTAGTAGTGGCTGTGTTCCAACGGAAAGCCCATCAGTCATTACATGAATTTACTCATTTTCATCCATTGCTCCGCACTCGTCCACAACAGGACGAGTATCCTTTTGAACAGCGAATCGTTTTATGATCGGTGTTTGTAGTGGCGAAGAGCACATAAATGCGCGGAGGCTGACTTTATTTGCATCGTAAACATCGGTGTAATGTTTGCAATGGAAGAGATGGGAGTTATGTTTATTTATTGACATAATTTAAGGTATAATAAAATTACTATAATTTCAGATAAGGGATTCTGTTTTATTTGGCTTTGTTTTATAAATTGTAATGAAATGTACATTTTTACTTGTTAGTTTTACTGACTTGTTCCGGAACTGACAAGTAAACCCATTTTAAAGCATTACTCAGGCACTATGCAATACAGATTGCATACCTTTCACAAGATGAAATGATTTTTTAACTCAGTTTTTGAGCAGTTCAAGACAAATTTGATATTTTTAGCGTCACATTTAGAATTTAGTTGTGATGTACACATTTGCATACATTTAGGCGTTTTTATTTTTCAGATTTAAGTCCCGTTTATGAACTACTTAGCGTGCCTTTTGCTTGCTATATGGCTCATTTGTAAACAAATTCATGAAAAAGTCTACCGCACCTCACGGAGCTGTAGCCACGTTCTAATCACGCAGCACACACTAGCACATTTCTCAAGCGGAACAACCCTACACACATGAATACAAATTGAAGCACGGCTCAAAATTGGCCTTGCTTGTTGCGTAGCGTCTTGTTGCTAGGTCGATTTACAACTCATCGGCTGAAAGGACTTCCCGTTTGCCTGCGCCTACCTCTCTTTCGTGTCGCAGGCATTCGGTGTGCTTTTGTGAAAGTTTTCCCTCGTTAAGCTTTCGATTTCACCACCACGTTCACAGCGTTTTGGGTGGAACTGTTGAGCAAAAAAAAAAACCCCCGTAGAAAAGCCTATCCTCTATCCTCCGCTGACGCTGACGCTAATATACATATTTATGCTTACGCTCACCGTTTGATTGCATACCACCCAGTCAATCTTCAGACCTCCCGCCGCTCGTCCGGCCACACCGATGGCCCACATTCACGCCACATTCCTGTGGCATATGCGTGCGCGCTGTTGTAGGTCATTCGTCGGAATAGCTTTCGAGCGCTGGCGTTTTATCATGTTTGCGTGTAGAATTGCAGCCACGGTTGATGCTCGGTTCCTGCGACCGGCGAAGGGTGTTTACGCGTTCGGCGTTGTTTGACAGGTTGAACAACGAGCAAACATCGATTAATCATAATACGATTTATATTTTATTAGGAGCTCGCCCGTATGTGATTACCCCGGGCCGATTGGTGGGGCTGGGAGCGATTTTTTTTCCTTCTGCTGCTGCTGCTTCTGTGTCGCTGTCGGTTTGAAGCGTCCTTGGAGCGGGTTGTCAGCGCGCTGGCTCGCGTTTCATGCACTCCGGCCAAAACGGAGGCGGTAGTTAGCGCGTTCTTGTAAGCCGGAATCGAATTACAGCGGGCCCGACTCGGCCGTACACGGACAGGTGCGTGGGCTTGTGCGCCGTGTTCGCGCCATTGTCCTGGGGCCTCGTTACGTGTGGAGTCTATTTGGTCGGCACCAAAAATAGGATTTCCGCGCGCCTGCAAGTCCCCGGAGGACGCGGGCCCAGGCTGGCTGGTTGGTGTGTGTTGGGCTGTCCAATTTCGCTTGATTGTCATCCTGTCCTGCTGTGTCCTGTTGTGTGCCAAGGTGACCGATTTTGCTTGATTGATTACAAACAGCAGCAGGCCCCGGTAAGACAAACAGGACAGTGCGGGCCTCAAGGAGCCACAAATCCAGGCCGCCGTTGTGTGACGGTTTTTTTCCCCTCCCCGGTCTGGACTCACTTATTGTTTCCGTTGCCGGCGACTCCCATGTGGTTGCCACCGGGCTCGGTGTTGAGAAATTTCATTAAGATATTGCTGATTGCTTACATTGCCCGCGGCCGGTCAGGAAGCACAAGGACTACGGCGAATGCCGGTATTGTCTTTCGGTGCAGGGCACGGGCGTGTTCCGGAGGGAGAAATAACTTCATTATGTGAGCGATATGATTGAGGTATGGTTGCGCTTCTGCCTTCGATGCGGATTGATAAGAATTTTTTAGTTAGTTAAGCACGATGATTTGGGAGCAGGTCCCTTTTATTGGGAGAAGGTAATAAAGAAAATCAACCATTTGTACTCCAATGAAGTAGAGCTTATATAGAAGACTGCTTTCCTATTACTTGTTTGCTGAAACGAACGTGTACCAGATGTACCAAACCAAACTAAAACAAGTGTTCAGTGTTAAAACCTATTTTGACATTTAATTTGTACTGTGGTAACTGTATTTGTTTTGCACGAAAAGCAAACGATTTATTTTCCGTTTATGCGCATACTCGTTGGTTAATGAATATTTACCAACCCATACAAAATGCGACGCAAAATCAATCCACACACTTCATCCTGTGGTGCACAGCTCTGTCCATAATCCGACGTGAATTTTGCATGCAATATTTCTGTCGCCCCTCAAAACCTGTAATGCATCGTGTGTCCATCAGTTGAGTGCATAAAATATTGTAAATTTTATCCCCTCTCAACACACACACACACACTCGCACATCTTTAAACAGCGGTCTAAATAACGCGTCCGCTCAATATTTACCCCGGCGTCGGTCGGAAAATCTGATTGATGCAAACAGTGCGCTCGCGTCGGTGGCCAATTTTCATAATCCCGGCTCCGCTCGATCGGACGGACAGGGTCTGCGGGGGCGAAGTCATCCTTGAGCAAACTAATTTGCGGATAAATTGTGGACAGGCAACAGTGTAGCAGCAGTGTAAACGGTGGATCCCCTGTTGGCCTTTTGCCCTGTTTACTGGGCAGCACATGGCGAGGTGGTTCATAATGATAGTTAAAATGAGTTAAAAAAGGGAGTTTACAGGGAACGACACAAAAATGGTGCACGTTCGCTTGTACCAAGCGGAGGAAATGTTTATTAACAAGTTAGTAAATCGATAACGAAGTATTAACACTTGCAATAAAGTGTTGCAATAAAGGTTGAAGTAATGATTCTTTTTTTCTGAAATTGTTTACATCGATTGCATACTGTAAGGCGTTAAAATAGATATTAATGCATACACGAAACGTTTCTATTTTTAACCGAAGAGCCTTTCTCCTGAGAAATGTTTGTGCTGCTCCAATTTTGTTGATCTCAGTCCATCTCATAGCAAACCCTTTTGTGTGTCATTCACTGTAAACACGTGCAACAACAAGAAGAGTGAATACACATACCCACACACACGTAGATATTCCTGGTGGGTTGCTCGGTAGAAAATCTGACTGACAGCCAAAAGCTTCCACACCTTCGCTACCGTGCGGCCCGCCCCCGGCAGAAGGGTGGATTAATCACGCTGGCGTTATATTTACATTTGAAAGCTAGCGTTGATTTTCATAAATATGTAAATTTATTACGACACATCATCTATTTTCGGGCGCAAAAGGGGCTGAGGTGGGGGCCAACAGGGCGCGCTGAGGAGGACACGCATGGATCAATTGTCCGTGTAGGTATCGCGCGCGTGTGTGTGTGTGTGTTTGTGTCGGTACAAGCGTTCACGCCAATAGCAACGGCAGCAGTAGCAGTGAGACACACACACGCGGGTCGTTTTATCGCGCTCCAATAAATCATAAATCACATTTCAGTACTCGAAACGAACATCGATCGTTTGTCGATGGGGATGCGCCCGATGAGGATGCGGCACGGTCGTACGTTTGTTGCTCGCCCTGGCACGGTGCCACGGTTGGTGCCCGTTGCGCGGATACACCGTGCTGCGCCCCACCCCGATGGGTGCGCGCCAGCAGCGCGACGCCCGAAAGGAAGCTTCACGTCGTCTCGAGCGGTACTCGAAATAAAAGGTTTTTTTCTGGTTCAATGTACCCGCTCCGTGCTCCGTGTTGCGTGCTCTTGCGTCCACATGTGAGGGGGAGGACCTGCGGACGGGTGGCCTCGATCCAGCGTACGTGCGTGTCAACCTTTACGCCATGTGTGTATGTCAACATATAATCGACACCATCCCCATCGCACACACTGCGGAGCGGAATTCTGTTGAAATGGCATTAAAGAAAGCCTCTCGACGGGTTGGTGGGGGGTTTTTTGTGTGTGCACGCGCTTGTGTGTGTGTGTGTGTGCTGTTGGCCTTCCTTCGAAGAGGACCCACCCATTTGTGCCAGCTGTCTCGTTTTCCGTCCATCCGTCTCTCCGCGGCGGTATCTCCTCAACAACAAATCACGGTCTCGATTGGATGGATGGAGGTGCCTGGTGATAGAAATAACATTATTACCAGCGCAGACAACCAAACGGCGTCCGTAACAGGGGGAACCGAAACACGTAAGCAGCCAGGCGGGCGGGCAGACAGGCAGGCGCAGCCCAAGCTGGTAGCAAATATTGATGCCCGGGAGGGAAAAATTGAAAATAACAATAATAAAGCAGAATCCATCAAATAATTCGCCTCTGCTATGATTTGCGCTGCCACAGGCGTTATTTGTTGTTGCCTCCCGTGTTGGCATGTACGGGGAGGAGAGCATATTTTTTCATTTTTCAATCCCGCCCGCCTCGTGTGCTTGTGCGCTTCCTCGGGAAGTGATGATGTTTGAGATATTGCTTAAGCCCGCTTCGGCCGCGTTGGGTGAAGGTGTGATTTAAGGTGGTTCAATTTGGACTGTTTTTGCTGCTGAATTTGATTTCTTTTCCACTTCCATCTCGAGGGGATTGCCTGTTCGTTTGGAGCTGTTGCTGCCGTTACGGAAAAGGAAGGAACAGCATGTTAGGAATTGAGATGAGAGGATGGATTTGGCCGGTTTGATTTATTCATTGCGATTGTTTCGCGCGGAGATCGTTTGGGTGGGTGTGTGTGCATAGACACAACACACATGGTGAAGAGTTGGTGGGATTTATGAGTAATACTTTAAGCCTCGGAGACGCACGGAAGCTGAGATTTAAGTTTGGCAACTGTGTGCTAAGGCATGGGTGAGTTGAAAATAATGCATCGTTTTTTTTCGAGGAGATTACAAAACTTTTCAGTGTCTATTTTCACCTTTATTGCTCGGTTTGTTATTGAACAAAAGATGCTAAATGTATATAATGAATTAGATATTTGTTTTTCGTGGTTAACCGTTGGAAACCGTTGAAAATTTGAATAAATCCGCCTATATGTATGCAAAGTTTTTCTTTAATATGCATAAAAAGTTGTGATGCAGATTGCATCCTGTTAGGCGGTTAGAGCAAAATTGTTTCATAAACTATGTCGCGTGCAATAAACCTTGTTGATGCTCTAACAGTATGATAAGTGTTTTCTTCTTTCAAAGAAATACGAAAATTCGTTGCACTTACCGTATCCACCTGCTTGCTGATTGCTTACGAAGTAACAGCAAACAAAGCTATGTGCAGGGGAATTCAAACGGTAGCGAAACCCATCGAGCACACAGATGAATAAATTTACGCCCGCGTCCATGCCTCCAACGCAAATGCTGATGCTCTCCCAGAACGATGACATGCCAGAAACGCTAAGCAGCGTACATATACGTGGAATTTCGCTCCCGGTGCGATTGCCAGGAATCTTGTCGTTTACATTTTTCATCCGCAAAGCCAATGCCTCCTCAATCATGCCGCTGATTTGCTCTCGGCCGCCACACCGCTTGCGGATGCTACCGAAAGGGATTAGCGAGAGCCTTTCCGGTGCCGGGGCGTACCCGCGCCCCATTCGCGACGATTTGCAGCCAGCTCCGCGCATCGATTTGGCTCACATTCCGCAGCCGGGAGCCGTGTGAACGGCGGGGAAGTTTAAACTTTGACAAATCGTTGCGCCAGCCTTACGGATTACATCCCATTAGCACATATTTTCAGTTACGGAGCAGCCGCGTCCACGGCGCACGCTGCTTCGCATCGCCCTGTGCATGGGAAGAAAAATTACTACAATTTACACATACACCGGGGCGATGCTTCAAAATTGGCACATACGCTGCGGAAGCGACGTGGAATGGTCGCGTTCGCGCTGGAAGAAGATGTGCACCCGGAAAGATAACTAACGATCCACCATCTTCGCTCGCAGGATGAGAGGGAGAGAGCAAAACGCGCAGAAAAAAGGAACAGCGAACATACCGAGAGACGCAGTTCGACGGCGATGATGGAGGCAATAATCGTTCACGTACGCCAGGGGGACAGTTATGAAGATCTATTGCCTGCTCTATCGCGCTCCTGGCGCCAGGCTCACCTGTGTGTATCTCACCACTATTCTTATTTCCAGCGTCGCCGCATACGAGCGACGCCGGAGCGATTTGCCTCTCATTGCTCGCAATAAATTTCCATCTCAAAGCACCATTTTATGGCTCGGGCGCCCTTGCTGCCCTCCCGTGACCCGTGTCGGCACGTTGAGTGGTTTTGATTGAAAGGAATCGAAGCGGAATGCGACGACCGGCAACGGGCGCACGGGTGGGTGCATGGCGTAGTTGTGCTTTGTACGGGTGAAAGTTTTATCGCGGCATCGCGATGCGGAAGATTTCGGGTGCGCTCGTATAACACACCGGAATGACTCAATTGGGAAGCGGTGATCGTGTTGTTTAAGAGAGATTGCGACTGTGAACACGGAAGAATTTTGCTCCGTGGTGAGTAGGGTTGCGTGAATCGAGATCTTTCCTTTTGGTTGATGTCTAAAATTATAGTCTATTGATATTAACTTTCTATTAGCTTTCTAGAGCTAGCGTTATATCAAATTTGGTAAAAAAGAAATAAAGTGAAACAATTGCGTCCAAATCGTTGGGTAAACACGTGCCGCTAGGTGCTCCGACGTTGTCCTCGACACGAGCCAACGGATCGAGCAGGCAAACAAACAAACAAAAGCGCCCAGAACGAGAAACACGCCCGCTCGATTTGCTTCGAGATGGCGAACGGCTGAGAACAAACCTGCCGGAGAAGAGATTCCACTCCCATCCACGAAACATCGAAGCAAGCTGTGCCGGACGTAGCGAAAGCGTACAAAACAAACAACAAACGAACAAACACACGGGGAGAGTGAGTCGTCGCGAAAATCGGAACCGTACATATCGGCAGGTGTCCTGAAAAGCGCGTCATTAGAAAGCAACGAACGGGAAACAAAAAGAACGCGAACGAAACAGGGTCATACCCGTGGAGGGTAGAATCAAACGCGAGCGGGAGATGTTTTCCCCCAGACAAAGGCCCGTTCGGTTGCCTTACGATCGAGAAGCTTCTTCGCCGTCCAACGTGCATCGTGTTCAGCGCACACCGTGGGTATGCATGTTTGCACAAACACGCTTTAAAACATCATTTCGCTTCAATCAAACACGGGCAAAGATAAACGCGCAATCAAAGAAAATCGAACCCGTCGAGCCCGTCGAGCAGAAGGAAGAAGAAGGACGCCACCGGTCTGCGCTAGTCATGAATTAGCGTTCGCATTCGATCGCATACCTTTGGGCGATGGGATTTGCGTTCGGCTGCGCGTGTTTGTTTGTTGCATGCCTGTGCATGTGCGATACATGCTTAACGATGCTAAGCACGGCGAGAAACCGATCCCGAGTGCGCGCAGGGGCTGGAGGAAAGTGAGCTGGAACGACGATAGCTCGATTGTGTTTGCATCGCTCGCAGTAGGGCTTGCCGAAACTTGCCTTATCGGGGCAGGAGTGGCAGCGGAAAAGAAGGTGCGATGGGGACTTTTCATTCGAAGTTTTTATTATTTTTAGCTCTCGCTCGCAACGAGACGAGTCCGCTGGTAATGGTGGGTTCATGTGTTTCATGTATGTGCTTTAATGTGCAATTTAAAGTAGATGGGTCTTTGGCTTTCTTTGGATCTATGATCCATTCCATTCTTCATACGGAAAATTGCATACTTTCAGGCTTATTCCGTAAATTTGCGCCTAAAAGTATGCATTATTTGGCGGTTACTCTCTGAATTTGTTGGTGATTGTTTTTTTTATAAATTCATTCGATTAGCAAATCAATTAACTACCCAAGGTTCTATAATATTACTCAACATACTTCACAGCTTCGCTCGTTTATCTACTAGTAGTGTGAAACAAGCTGCAGTGCGCGGCCTCTAATGTCATGTAAGGGCTAATTTGTGGACCTCTCACCAACCTGTTCACCTTCGTCACCTCGTCTGATGGAAGTCAAAAATGTCAACTATGTGGTCAACACTTGGTACCCACTCGTATGACCTCCCTTCCCCCCCCCCCATTGAAAGTCCAACCACATACTAACGCTACTCTCAGCCGAAAGTGGCAACCTGAAACTCCCGTTCTCTCTAGCCAGACCGACCACGCAAATGTGTACGCGAAAGTTGCGAGTGCATCACCGTGGTGGTGGCCCCTGGAGGACCTGTGCATTCCGACCGACCGACCGACCGACCGTCCGAAAGGTAAGCGCGGGTTCACGAATGTTACAAGTTGGAACTTTCTGCCCGTGCCCGTCCCGAAATGAATTAACTGCCCCAGCGGAGCGGCCGAACACACACACGCGGACGCGAGGAAAAGATTGCCAATTTGCGCGGAATGTGAACGGAATGTCCCAGCGTGCGGCCAGACGGACCGGATGCAAAAGTTGCAGTGCACGACCGTGTGTGTGTGTGTGTGTGAGGTGAGGTGGTGGTCGTTTTTTTGTTGCTGCCCTCTTAAATCTATTTCATCCGTCCCGGCGGTTGGCGCAAATTATTACAATGAAAATATGTAACGAACGGGTGGAGCGTTGCCGGAGTGGCAAAGGTTGGTTGGAAAGTTTTGCACGAGTTTTTAAGCCCACTTAGCTGACCGTCGGCTGGGTCGAGGCGTGAGAGGGGGGAGGGAGGCTCTGGAACCTGTGGGCAAAGTTATAATGAACGATTAGCTTCTATTGTTTTAGATGAACCACCGCTCAGATGCAGTAGTTTTGTAGCAGTGGCGCTTGGTACTCTGTGAAAAAATGAGTTTTTAGCCTGCTGCTCATTAAAAACAATAACTTACACGTGTATGTAATGCAGCGAAACCTACAGCTATGCTGAAAGGTGTTGCGTGTTTTGTTACTGTAGACAAACATAAATTATGACTTGTTTTAAGTGAGCAAACCGACAAGCGTAAATAATGCTAATAGAATACATATTTTATCAGCCCGAATGTATGCAATGTCAACATTAAGCGCTTCCATAGTATTTATACGATCAGTTTCACCCAATCCTTCTGATTTGGTTATCATTTTAGGTCGTGGCGACTTTTTTTTGTCGAGATGTATACATTTAGGCGCAGATGAAAGTTAAGTGTGAGAATAATTTGTACTGGTTCTCTCATAAGTCCCTTCGGATGTTCTAGAAAATGTTACTATTTTTCAAATGATTCCATTCTTGAGACTTATGCAACTATCGTAATTTATTTTTACAGCTATAGTTGGAAATGATTCTACCATATTACGCATTTTCCATCACATTGCACTGGTTTTAATTGCGAAGCTCATTCCAGGCTCTCCGGCAACGTCAGCCTGTGTCAACAACTTGCCATGTCCCTTTGCCGAAATGAAAGCTCCTACCATCTGTCTATCGTCACCGTCCTACAGATTGACTAGTGAAGTCTGCTGGGTGGCCACTTCCCTAGCAACAAGCCATGCGTGACAGCCGACACAAACACTGTGTCAAGTGTGTTTGGAGTGTTTTGCATTCCGCCCCGTTGGGGGAGGCGATGGATGTGGAATGTTTCATTCGAGTGTTATTCAAAACAGTAATTTTCATTCTGGGCTGCTAGTTTCACCGACCGTTCCCATCCCCCTTTCCCGGCCCCAAAAGGCAGGCTCACGGACGGGGGAAAAAAAGTCATTAATGGAAAAGATAAATAGAGAGTAGAAGCGAAAAAAAGCCCGTTCAGGCCCCGAAAGCCTCGAAAAACATTTTCCCCGGGATGGAGCGGGCGGAATGAAAACGAATGTTTTTGACATTGATTGCACTTGTTTTTGTTGACAAATGTGCTTCGAAATCAAATCACGCTTGGGTTGGTCCCTTAGTATCTTTCGTCCGCCCGGTCCACCCCCGAGCCTCCCGAGCGGCAGCGTGAGCTTGGCCGAGTGATCGAAAGTCGAATAAAATATTCGTCTCGTATGACAAAAACAATGTCCTTTCCCGTGCTCCACGGCAGTAGCAGAAGTGCCCTCAGCCGCACATGGGTGGCCATGGGTGCACAAACAACAAAAACCACGGTACGGGGAGGAAAGGATTAGGCCCATATGGTCCGGTCCAATGAACCTGACGAACCAATGAATTCCCTCGCCGGGGGTGTGCGGTCCCGGCAGGAAGGGGTAAAGTAATTTCGTGACGTTTGTAGTGGCAGGTGACGGTTTTTCTCAGACCTCATACCTCATTCGGGCGGTGGGTGTGCCTGGGGTGGGCATTCCGCACGCCACATCCATCGGCCATGCCTCGGCACGGCGCTGAGGCAGGGGCATTGATTTTGTTGTTTGGCCGGAAAGCATGTTTTTCGTATGTAAACGAGCTGTTTTTGCGGCTCGGTGCCACTTCCGGAGTGTGGTGGCATTTCTTTCGGCCAGTTCAAGGCGCACCCAACCGCACCGGGGTGGGCGCTCTCGGCCCGTTTGCGCCCGCCGTTGGCCTTTTGCCTTTCGACGCCTTTACCGGGCGCCCTGCCCCGGGAGCGGGACTTATGGGACCACCTTCCCACTCAGTCAGTGTCACTCACACCACGCTCCCGTCCCGGTGGGTGGTGAAAAATTGAAGAACAGCCAGCGGGACAACCGGGCCGGTCGGTCGGGCGGGCAGCCAGGCAGGAATAATAAATCGATAGCGAAAGGTTAATGTGTGTATACGGTGTTCGGTTTTGTTGGCTACCCCCGTGGCTTGTCCACGTCCGGCCGATCGGTTGTCCAGTGTCCTCGGGGCGGTAAAGATGGGGAGTTTTTTTTTTTCTCTGTTCTCCGCACACTCGCTCGCTCGAGCGAACCTTGAGAACGTGGGAACGGAAATAAATTACACACCTCGTGTGGCTCGTGGGAGAATAAAAAGGGCGCACACACACACACACCGCATCGATGAAGGGACGACAGATTCCAATCAGGATTTGCTGTTGCATCAAGGGCACACGGCAACCTCCTGCTGCCGTTCGTTCGTTCGCTGCCTAAGGTGCGAGCGCGAACCCCGGCCGTGTGGAGCTCGGATGCAAATTCAAGCCACCACCACGGGGTCCGGGGATTTATGAGCAGCAGGTGTGTGTGTCTGTGTGTCCGCTTGCAACCGGCCGGAAACGAGCGGCAAGGTTCGTTCCTCGCGGGCCGAAAGCACGCTCGGACATGCGGATATTGCAATGGCCGCTCCGTCCCGGAGCATGCTGCTGAGCAAATGGTAAACAAGTATCAAAGTTAATTGCAAACACCTGAGGTACAATTATTTTTCCGCCCAGATAACGCCGGGGAAAGCTGTTTTTCACGGCTGGACCGTCCCGGGGAAGCCCGGTGTCAGCCGTTCATATCAGCAGACGACCTCGTTGTGTGTGTGTGTGTGCCCTGTTTTTGACTCATTTATTTGTGCACCACCGGGCACCGGAGCACCGGGAGCCGGGAGATTTTGTGTTCGTTTTTCCCGCTTTCTCCGCTTCTTCGAGAGGGTGTTGTTCTCATTTGTCCGTATTGTGTATGTGTGAGTGGGGGTTTTTTTTTGCTCATATCCTACTGTTTAGGCGGCCGATCCCAGTCAGTGTTTTTTCTCTCATTTGCGAGCCCTGTCTGTGCTGCGGGAAGCCGAATGGGTGGACAGAAATATGCTGTACGATTTGTCGAGCGTGATAAGCGTCCCGGTTTCGGGGCGAGATTCGCTCTCCGTGCCTCCGTTTCCACCGGCCTGGCAAACGGCACGGTGTGTTCCGGCGAACGGGTTGAGCTTGTCGCGTCCTTTTCCAATTCTGCTCCGGGGTGGTCCTTGAAAGTGGTCACTGGTACGATCGGCACCTTGGAGAGCGGTTTATAATTTGTTAGAATTTGTACAAAACAATGTTCGCCATATTTCACCACATGGTTTCACACGCCCGGGGACGCGGCAGACGCTTTTGCTTTTCGAGATTAACAGGAATTAAAGCTCGCACGGTGGAACTTTCGCCGCTGTTGGGCTTTGTTTTTTCGCGTTTCGTTATCTTGCAGAAAGGACATTGTTGTGCGAGGATGTTGAAAGTAAGAGACAGGAAACACAGAAGAAAATGTTAACGCGGTAGGGCAAGAAGTGCATTCTGTTTTGTAATTAGATGGGGATTTCAACAGCTGGATTAAAGTCAGGTTCTTCATATCTGAACATATTCAATGCTTAACTTGAAGAAGTAAATATGTTTTTAACGGAAAAGAAGTAGGCTAACGCATCGAAAACGAACTTTAACACAGTGTTTTTATCAAAAAATGCTTAGCTTGAGGTTGATTGAGAAGATTGTCGCCTAAAAGTATGCAATCTTTACTACGACAATGAGATTTAGTTCCATTTTAAGTGTCATTGTTATCTACTTTTCTTTGCATCTAGTAACTAGTGTTTTAGAGAAGGTTGTGAATACTTACACGATAACTAGACAGCTGCTGTCAACCCGTCAACCCTTGCCCACCTCGACATGCAACACGATGATTGCCACTTTGGGAATTGTCAAGCGCGCCCACAAGCACACCACCTGCTAGTGGCGCCCTCTATCCACAATTCTTAGAGGCTAGTGTCGTTGCGGCGGGAGCGAAATATAAGTTTTTGATTTATGACTCTACACTCCACTCGCGACAGAACTGCATTCCGCGCGCCGAAGGAAACGAAAGAAGCGAAACAAAACAAATCCGGTAACGAACCAATCAACCGCCCTTCCTGGTGGCGGTGGCGTTTCAACGAAACGCGCCAACCCTAGCCATTTATATTCACACGCGACATCAAGGATTACAAATTTTGTCACCTTCATTATCCCCACCCCGTGGTGGGAGTTTGCCTCCCGTGAGTTGGCGTTTGCGACTCGTAAAGCGGTCCTTTTTGTTTTTGAAGAAAGCGAAACGGAATGGAAATGGACTTTCGCGTCTCGCAAAGGGTTCAATTTGTGCTGTCCCAGTGTGCTGTTCTTGTTCCGGTCTCCACAGTCAGCTCACACTCCTGTTGAATCATCGCGTCCGCTTCGAGGTGTAAGTGGTTTCGGTTTATAACGCCCCCTTCAACGTTTGGACCGCCTTTTTTTTCCTCTCCGTCATCGTCTCCAATCGTATCGCCGGGCGATACGGCAGGTGAAATAAATTATCCAGCGCTTGTTGTGACATTTCTAAAACACGGGTTGTAGTTTCGCTTTCCCTTTCCGGTCTGGAGATTGGCTGGGTCGCTCCGAAGCACTCTGCTGGCTGGTGGGGGGGGGGGGACTTTCTTCCGAACCGAACCGGCTGCTAAAGACGTATTTCTGGCGTTTTTCTTTCCCCCTTTTTCCACGGGTGTTTCCGCATGAATGTTTGATGAATTTGTTGCACTTTCCCTGTAACCGGTGCCTGTAGGTGACGGTTTCGTTCGGCACACCGGGCCTGATCCACTGGGGCGCTAGCCCGGGACAAGGGAAAAAGGTTACATGTCAGTCACAATCGAAGCAATTACCCATAAGCGCTAGCAGCGTGGCTGACAGGCTGGAGGATGATTAAAAATAAATACATCGCCGTCGTCGCCGCCTCGCGCCCGACCTCGACCGTGGGTGTGAAATAACACTCCCAGCGAGCGGAGCAAGATGAATTGATCCGTCAACAGTTTAATAATTGCAACCGGACAACAATAGGGCACATATGTATTTATCATCGGTTCGTCATACGCGCGTCCGTGTCCGTCCGAACGGAGTGAATTTCTGCGCAAACAATAGACAAACGAATTCGGGAGAAACACGCACAATAAAGCGCACCGGTTGGAATTGCGTTGAAATTCCACACCACAACCCGTGAGACAATAAACCAGAAATAATAATGAATATTTCCTCCAGTGGGAGAAATGAAAAAAAAAACGAGCGCGACACCAAAACCCCCGCTCCACGTGGAACTGGACACGGATGCCAGGGGCGGAATGCTGGATGCCGTTTTCCATTCGGACGTATTGTAAGTGTCATCATCGACACGGTCGCCATCGATCCTCCGAGGCGGGTGGGTTGAGTGGGAGCGCTTTTTTCTCACCCCGTCGTCCTTTTGTTTGCTGCTCGCGACGTCCTCGTCGTCGGCGTCGTTCCGTTCATTTGGACGTCAACGGGTTTCGCTGTGGTTGAGTGCATGTAGCAGCGAGTTTTTGTTCCCCGTGCGTGCGTTTGTGCGGGCGCGTGCAATTTATTGGCGTGTTTCCGCGAGTTTTCCATTTGATTGAGAAATCGTCAATCGGTGCGCTTCCGCTGCTGCGGACGTTCCATCAGCGGGCCGCATAATGATCCCTACCGGTACATCGAGGGGATTTGTTGCACAGCCGCTGGTGCTACAGGTGGTCCTGAATCCTGGTGCCACCCCCACCGGCAGTGCATGGCGGATGGGGACTGTGAATAATAAACTCCAACGGCGGACCTGGTGCATCACGGCGGAACAACGGAAATGGGTCGCCGTGGTGCGTGCGCCCACTGCTTTCTGACATATTTTATTCGCTGCGGGGCTTTTTTGATTTTGCGCACGTAATTAATGATCGTGCGCGCGTGTGTGAGAGTGTGGTATTGGGGGCGGACTCGAGGGCTTTCAACAGGTTTGGTTGTTGCGGGTAGTAGTTACAGCTTAAAACGGTTTGGTTTGGCTGTTGGGTGAAGTAGGTATCAGATCCATCCATCGGCTAGATAAAATGGCAATCAATATGGGATAATACAGTTTGTATAACATCTTTGTTACATCGTGAAAAGCACTGAAGCAGAAGTGGGTTCCTAAGTGTGTTTTCCGATACACAACATAAACACATATTATAACATGAATTTACATTGAATAGCATACATTAAGGCGTTCATTTATATGTTTTGCTCCAAAGTATGCAAAGCATTGGTTAATAACGCATTCGTCGTTCAGAATGCCTAATTTTTGGCTTTTATAGATTAATGTAGAGAACATCTATTCAATGCGCAGTACGCAGATGCTTGTTTGATATTTAATTTGCTATTTTATGCATTTTTTTCACAAATTAGATGCCTGGGTTCTTGTTTTTATAAGATTGAACCATTAGTTTAAATATCAAGCAAGGTTCATAAGACTTGTTTGCACTGATGGATTCATTTTCACTCGTTTTCTTACATCTTTTTTAATTGTTTTGTTCATTATACCCAATTAAATCCTTCAAGGGTGAATATGCCAAGCGCATGAGAGATAAAACATTTGAAATACAACAATATTCCGCGTCATAATTTATATATGAAACACAACATCGCGAGAACTGAAAAGGAAAAAAGCGCCTCGCAGCAGATCTTATTCAGAATAAATAAACGAAGCAAGCGCAAAACATAATTAGACCAGCAACACCCTTAGTCTGCGCTGAAGTGTTTTCAATTTGCTCGCCGAACAACCGAAAGACGGAAAAGGGAGCAAGATTATCATCTCTCATTACCATTAGCGCGCCAAAAAGCGGACGCCGTCAAACGATGCTGCATCTGTCAGCGCACGGTGCCTGATAACGAACAACCCTTTACGATTATCGTTTAATTATCACCGCGGGGTAGCCATTTTTCTCGAACGCTTCGTATTCCGCTTGGAGCGCAGCTTGCGTTAATAGTTTGCAGCAAGAAAAGTAGTTTTTTTTTGTTGGTTTCGCTTCTCGCCCAGACGTTACAAAGAGATCGGTCTCGGTGGATTGTTTTCTCCCGATGTAAATCGCGCTTCAAATGGCAAACAGAGCGCTTGTTTGCATCCGCTCGTTCACTGACAATCATTTAATTTTCCAATTCCATCGTCGAAGAACGTCGGAGAACGAAGTCAGCGCAGGATTCTCCACACACGACGACGACGACGACGCTCTGCCTTGGTACCATCGATCAATCCACATCGCATTCGGTCGGATGGGGCACACATACACACATACATAAACTCCATCTTCCGTTCCATTTAGTTTCGTGCTGCTGCTGCCTCCATTGTGCTGGGGTTTCGCGTGTTGCGACCAGAGATCGCAGCTAGGTATGCAATATATTCCCAATCACTTGCTTGCTACGCCTGGTGGAAGGACTCGCCAGCGTTGCCGGGAATTACAGGTAGTCACCCGGGAGGACATGGCTGACAGGGTGTTATGCTAACGATCGGAGAGCTGATTGCATACGGTGTGTAGGTGTGTGTGTGGGTGCGGTGGTCCGGATGTACGTTTTGCGCCTCCGGGATGCTGTTGCAGCATTGTGATCATTTACCGTTCAATCAATCAAATACTAACAAATACAAACTAGCTTGCCATCGTACGAGTGTTGCACGAGTTGCACTTTTCATTAGATAGGATTTCAAATTTTGTATGAAAAACCAGTTTGTTCCAATGTAGCAATTTCATTCAATCTATTCGCATCCGATCTATTCCGGATGATATCGCGAACGGCCGTTTAGGCCAGCGTAAAAATTTGCATATTATTTGAATTGAGAATATCAGTTAAAAATGCTCTACTTTCTTTTTTCTCTACTTTTCTATTCACTAGGATGAATAGTTCTTAGTTTTGTTGAGAGGTGTTTACACAGTTTTTGAACACATTTAAACAACCATTGCATCAGCTCTATTGCTCATACATATTTCATTTCACTTTCCTTATCATTACACGGGTCACTCGGGGCACAGCCAGCGTAACAATTTGCACAGCGCAGCACATTGTGCCCTTTTTCTGCAGGACCCTCTTCCCGTGAAGCATGCTTGTTTGTCGTTGTGAGTCACGTAGCAAGTGCACATATTTATGCACACAACTTTGCATATGATACGTTACATGATAAGTGCTATCAACGGCATTACGGCAGCGTGGAAACTCATGCAAGCAACGGCGAGAGCGCTCGATCTATCTCCGGTGGATGATTTCTAGCTATAGCCCCGCTGCCTCGTACCGATTTGTCTGATTTTTCTACATCTCCAGTAAGGCAAGCAGGCAAGCAAACACGTGAAGCACGACGCAATCGCCTTTCCGACAGCGCACCGGCATCCTGTTTATCCCGGGGTGTCTCATCCTTCCCGAAAGGAGAACCAAACAGCAAGGGCCAAACGGTGCTCCTTGCTGATTTTGCTTTCATCCTGGACCTGCTTCCCGCGTGTTACAGGTACCACGAGCTTTTTCTGCAAACGTGCCTCCCTCTGTGACGTGTTCCGCTTCGCTATCGTACCGGCGGATTGTTTCGTTTCGATTGTGTTGTTTAGTCCCCGGCCATTCCTTCACCGCGTGCACCCCACAGAGAGAGGGCCGGGATTCGCTTGGTGTTTGAATTTTTCAACAGTCGTTCCGATAGTGCGCCGAGGTGGATCTTCCATTCCCGGGGACGGGAAGGTGCAAAGGTGCATTTTAGGCGGTTAGGCAAACCACCGGGCTGAATGCAACTGGTGTGAGCTGAGCGGCGCGCTGTAAGCTGTGGTAAAATATTTAACAATCGCCCGTAATCGTTATTGCTGTAGGTATTTTTAACATCGTTCTCGTTCTGTTTCTGGGTGGCATACCGGTTTTTCCCCTGCCAGAGCTAGGCTGGCACGATTGTACGCCATTTCGTTAAATGCTGGTAGTTTTTGCTGTGGCGGCAGAAGTTTACGCGGAACGGTGGCAGATGATTTCGTTTCGTTTTTATGATAGTTTTTGACTTCGTTCCGATAACACTTTTCATTTCCGTTAATCTATTTTTATTTCTTTTTTGGCCTGTTTGGTTTTCGATTGTGGGAAATATGTTTAGTTTAGGCCAGCTAGCACTCCTTACGGTCAGGAGTTTTCCAAATAGTGGAATAGATTGTTTCTCGTTGGTTGATAGTTGGTTGCTAATTTCACAGAGCTCGCAAGCTTTATTAATATTTGCCAAAAACAGTAACAATTTTGTTCTAATAATGATGTTTTCAGGCAGGCTGCATTCTATCGTGCTGGTTGTGCAAACATATTCTTGGGTTAGACATCTTATAATCGCTTGTCATGATCGTTTCATGCATATTTTCCACTGAGAAATCATTTTAGATCGAAAGAGATAAAATGATAAGCAAATTGCATACATCTTGGCGCGTTTCTGACTCTGGATTATTTTTAATATTTTTTAATTTAAATAACATTTGTTTTGTTACATGAGAAACAGTTTGAAAAACAGATTCTAACTTAAATAGCAAGTTTTGAAAATTCTTCAAATAAAATGGCGTCAAAAGTTCTCTTTGCATTCATTTAGGCGCCGAAATCAAATCAAACCACATTTTAGATGTAACAAAAGCATCTCATAAAACCCATCGTGGCCTGGCTTATTCCGTTCCGTCATGAAAAGGCAGCCACTTTACCATTATGAACCTGAACAAAGTGGTCACAGAATCGGCGACGGAAGGTGACAATTTCCATGCCGTTCCGTCACGCGAGGCATGTCGGTTTGAAATCGATGCATCGACGTCCCACACACCACAACCTTAAGGCGCCGGCCCATTCTTGGGCATGGTTCGGGTGTTGCACGGCGCACGAGCGATCAAATACCTCCGATAAGTCGTGTTCTTTCGCAAGTTCGCTCGCCCGCTGTGCAGGCGAACGGATCGTTATCGCCGCATTGCTCGCCATTAGCCATTTCCAGCAGTTTGGAACTGATACTCCCCGCGTGCCTGTCGCGAAGCTCATCAACGCCATCAGCGAGCTTAAATTACTGTTCCGAGCGGTGGCGCCCGCGCACAAACTACGAAACATAAATTAATTAAAGACGCTGGACGCGGCCCCTTCATTTGGCCAATTAGTCATCTTTCGCGCTGGGCGCGTGGAGCCGGGGCGACGCTACGGATGAGCGATACTTAGCGGTTTTTACGACGACGACGACGACGACGACGCCGGCGCTAGACGCTAGCGGGGAAACTCGTTAACGGCAAGCGGTGGTATTAACGGCGAGAAATCTATTTTAAATTGAGCCTCTACACGCGTGTGCCCGGTTTCACTAGGCGCCCTTTACTGCCGGCGGTAGTTAGCACCGTTGTGGGGGTGTTCATTAGTCGCGGACTAGAGGATCGCTCTTTTCGTGAAGGGAAGGCATTCGTATTCTAATGGTGCCGTTTGAGTCGCCCGTGATTTTGGCACGGATCGTAAAAATCAATATGCTTCCGGGTGTAGTAAGTTGCGCCTGAATGGTGCGCGTGCAGCAGGGCCTGGAATGGGGTGACTTTTTGTTGCTAAAATAGCATCCGTTTCGCGCAGAGCTAGACGATGCCGCTTTGCCAATCAAAACCTCTAAGCAGAGCACTCGTAGGCAGATCCTACTTCAGGTTTTTACCTGCCGGATGTAGCACACTGACGAAACCAGCACGTCAATCGAACCGGAATCCCGGACTCCCGGTATCCGATTGCGTACCGACGGTCACGAACGCGAAACCATGTTTTCCCGCTAATGGTTGCGACAAATGATGGATTCCGGTCGAACTCGATTCGAGGCTACATTTCTTGATGCAACTGACGACCCCACCGTGCTTCTCGCGCAATCTTGGGGCCTGTGCTCATCAATCATTCTTGTATCGGAGAACTGCAAGCGCGCGCTGCGAAAGAAGCACTCGAAATGAAAGCCAAGCCATAATCTAATTATTCATCATCGTTTACGTTGAGTGACAGCTTGACCGTGGGGACTGTGTGTGGGTGTGTGTGTGTGTGTGTTTGTGGGCATGGCAGACCGGGCAGAAGAAAAAGCTCCCTCGCACCCGTGCCCGCTCGAACCGATCCGGAAGCTTCGAGCGGACTTCAAACGCGGGCGCCAGGTCCTGCACGCCGGTGCGGTGGATACATTTGCATCCGTAATCGGATTTACTCGATTCAATTATCTGGCTTTTGCGCTTGCGACGCTGCCTGCTGCAAAGTGCTGGCCGTGCTCGTGCAAGTTGCGGCGCGCTGATTGTACTGGGAAATGTCAACCGCTGTCCGTACCGGAGCGGGCTGATTGAAGAGCTTGCGCCTGCGATGGGCGAGCATTTCACCCATTGTGTGCAGATCGATGCAGCGCGCATTGCATCATGCGAACGTGCGTGCACGGATATGGGTACGTAAATAATTGTCGATGCCGATACCGGTGCGATGTAAGCCCGGGCTGGAAGGAATGGCAAATCATAAGCTTTTCGGTTCTGCGAGAGGTTTGAGTTGACGTGGACGGTGAGACCTTGCGCATCGTGTTCAATTGAACTGGCTCGCGGTTCAACCGGTAGGTAAATGAAGCTCGTTCCGGAGCAATTTTGGAAGGATTTTTTTTGCTTTGAGAGGAGGATTGATACGCTCGTGTTTAATGTGCGCAAAAGTAGGACATATCCCACTGGCTGGTGATACGATGATGAAGTGATGAAGTGATACGCTAGGCTCTAATAATGCGTAATAATGCGCAATAATGGCTGTTTGTATGCAGGTTGCATACTTTCCGGCTGATGGAGCTGACTTGTGTTTACTTGTTGGACTAGGACGGGAAAATGGAGATGCAAAGCACACCTTTTGGCGTAAATTCAAATATTCAGCCTGAAGGTATGCAATGTTAGTGTATTAATCGCGTTTTCCACCGTTTCTATTACCGCGATGTGCGAAAAATGGTTCATATTACGCGTGATCTGTGCACGGAAATGTAAAACAACTATCCTTCTATTCAAATTGATGCATAACGAGGGTGTGCAATGATCATTCTTGTTTGCGCAGTTTATCGTCACTTGAAAAATGCATGTATGTTGATTTGCATTTGTAACAACTAATCCTTCTTCCATCATCGTATGTATAAATATTCACTCCATCGATGGAACCATTGAGCCACTGGCAAAAGCTCGGCTCACAAGTAACACCCGTTAAATTGCCCACTGTTCCTATTACATTGTGTTCCCTGCACGGCATGGCAGGGCTGTGGGCGGAAGTGCACCAACAATTGCGAATGCCTCCACGACCGACACGCCACACACAGGCACAGGGAACACAAAACACATTCATAAACAACACAATCGGTTGCACACTAGACCAGCGGGGGCTGGAGAACCGACCAGTCCGGTGCAATAGGAAATTATGTAGCGCTAAATGATGCAATAACGTGCCGTGGCACCATTTAGAAGGGGTGGAAACAATTTTCACACGAACAGTCGCGCACCGCCCGGATCGGAGAAGGGGGTTTAGATTCGTTTTCGCTATTGAATTTTTCAATGCTCTGACGGATGGCGGGACGGTGCGCGAGATGATGATGGATAAGGGAGCACGCCGTTGTCACGAACGGGATGTTTTTAACGTAGCAAGTTTTTCCAATGTTCTCTCTCTCTCTCTCTCTCTGGGAGTACAGTGGGGAGGGTCATGTCATTACGCGGCATGATTGATTGGTGGACCGGGGGATGGAGTGCAGCTTTCCTCGCACACACATACACGGACAGACACGAATATTTCATTCATATGCTGTGTTTGAAAGACACTCTCTGGTTTGCTTGTTTTTTAAATGGTTTTTGTGGTTTCACTGAATCGCGGTCCCAGCGATTAACCTTCTCCGGGGAGCAAATTACACCTTCCAGCGAAGTAGGGTTTGATTTAAGGAAAAAGTATTTTCTCATCCATGGACTAGCAATTAAAATTAAATCTAGCCGTTTTTGGAAAGCACGACGCTCATTATGGTGGGTTATTTTTAACACTCCCTCTGCGGTGTTTTTGGACCGTGGAATATTAGTCGCATTTTTTTTGTGGTTTGCTTCTGCAAAGACATTAGGGGTTAAATTTAGAAATAATTGGCTTAGAAGAAAAGAGTGACAGTGGGGTTTGCTTCTGTTTGACTCGGTTTAATTGGAAAGGATGCCCGGCATTGCTTGTGTGATGCTATTTGGCTTTTTAAAAGGTTTCTTTTTTCCACGGAAAATTGTCTTCTCGCTAAGTTTATGGGTTTTTTTTTATGGAAAAAGGTGTAAATAAAATAGTGTCTTGCCTAATCGTAACATGGAAATACTGTCTCCTGTGCTAGGGACGCAAAGGGTTCCTAATTAACAGGTTGCGAACCTTTAGCTGGAGGGAACTGCTTTGAAATACTTCTTCCAATACTTCTCTGTTGGATAATTATAATTTTCATACGCTGTACTTTTTCCGAAGGTACGACCATGATTCCTATGAAAATAATACGGTACGCTACGCTTAACGCGCGTTCCTAATTCCTTCGGGGATTTCCGGATGCTCGTCAGAGCCAAAGTTGTGCTATTATTCACTCTCAGGCCTCATGGTACGCGTTGCGGAACCGTTTAGCGTACGGTTCAATGTTAAACGCGACGCATTTGATACTTGTTCCTCACACCAATCGCTCCCCCCATAATTAGAGCTCAATTTCCATCGAACGGTGGTGCTCTTAACGCGAGACCACGGTGAAAGTAAAGACCTTCGACAGGCGGGCCGGCGAAGCAGCATCTTCGCCGAAAGTGCAGCATCGTTCGCCCACGCCCGACGTCATTACTGGCAGACTGTACCTGACCAAACGAGCGGTCTCGGCGAAGAAGCCCACCGGGAGAAGCGGTTCGAGCCGCTCAAGCAAGTTTTCTCCTACAGCCGCTGGGGCTGCTGCTTGGGCTGCCAGTAACTGCACAGAGAAGTGCGAACAGAGCGTTCGTATAAATCATTTTAATAGTTTTCGACGATCATCTTTCACGGCATTCGTACGTACATCTTCATTTGTGATAATTTACGCCGCCGTTAGCCTCCTAGCACTTGCGGGCGGAGAACTTGCGGGGCGGACCAAACCACCAAACTCATTTGCACTTGCACCAGCCACGCTTTCCGGGTTTTTCCGGTGCAGGGAGGGGCGGGCTCAAATGAAGGAACTCGTGAGCCCTTTTTCTGCGGTTTGCTACGGTTTTTGAGCGTGGGAGGTGCGTCAATAATTGCTGTTTGAGGTTTCAGACGCTCGAGGATGATTCTTTTATAATTGTGTTTCTGTATCTATCACTTGTTCCCATTAATGATCCACTTCAACACCTACGCTGAAGACGGTGGAAAAAGAACATTTCGTTACCCGGTTTTTTCCCCGTGCGGGACACCTCTTTTTTAACAATCCTCGGGCAGCCCCGTATGCACAATTACACAGCGCTCGGCACCATAAAGGACCCCAACTTTATCAAACCGCATTGCGTTACCGCAAGCCTTTTGAAAGTTCGAAAGCTCTTTGCGAACCGTTTGCACCGCACCGATCACGGGTGGCGTTTGAGCTTTGCTTCCCAGGCGCGCAGCCCACAGCACCACCGTGGATGAAACATATTTTCCTGTCCTTTCAGGACACCCTCGGCGCAAAAACCGCAGAGCGCACAAGTGGGTGGTGCAAATTTGCCTATCGGGTGAACAGCTTGCCTACCGTGGGAATCGTTCCCACACACACACACACGCACACGTTCGGACACGTTCGATGCGGCCCGTCTTACGGTCACACAGAGCCTCGACGGGAAACGGGAGACCTCGGGACACATAGGTCTATAAATTTTCCAGCATTTCCGCGTACGCTCTCGGTTAGTGAGTGTGTGTCTGTGATCCGGTGCGGTTTCGGTGCTCCGGGAAGGACAGATTCCGCACAGACACACACACACACACATCCACACGATTTTTCTCTCACGGGCTTTTGAGTACGAATAAAAGAAGCCTGATGGCCGGGGTCTCGGAATCGCTCGCAATTGTGCATACGGCGGAAGGAAATGCTTTATGTGGCCAGATACTTCATGTGAGTGAGGGGTTTTTTTTGCTGGTTGGTTGTGTGCAGCTTCAGCTACCGTGAAGTGTTGTCAGCATGTAACGCAATGGAACAGGCGAGTGAATTATTATACCTGAGATAATTTTGAGCTAGCTTACGGACAGGCTCCGTATGCACTAATCAGGTGTTGTAACGCGAATTGTAACGTTGGTCGCTAGTTGAATATTTAAGCAAATATTTAGCACGGTTTTAAAAAAATATTATCAAGGACCGTAAGCCACAGAGCGCAGAGCTTTCATTGAGTAACAAATGAAAATAATGGTGGTTGTAATACGAAAAATTAGTAAAATTTCCGTATCAAACAGGCTACGGGACAATATTACGATTTCATTCACTCTACTAACTATATTTAAAGGTTAGAAACATTAATTCGTCCATAAACAACCCATGCGAGATGGCATGTTGATTGAAGGTTGAATTTTGACCTGATATTTAACATAAAAAAGTAAATGTGCATCATTAACTGACTTCTTGACGAATCGAGAGATTGACCAGGTATCCTTTGTGCCGATACGAATTTCCCACATTCGCTTCTCGAATCCCCCCGGCACTGAAGTGCGGAGCAATCTTGACCTTTCGCATGTACCGTGCATCGAAATTATGCCTCGCTAACAACGTCAGGCGCAGTGTGTGCGCTCTCCAGGACACGATGACAGCGGTTCACTGGTTTTCCCCCGATGGCCATCGAATGTCAACGCTCGTACAAACTTCAAACTTCCGCCAACCCCCCCCCCCTACCCGGTCGGATCCGGTTGGATCCGCCGCATCCGGTAGCGAGATAATGAATGTATACGTCATAGTTAATTATGCCTAGATTATCGTGGTTTAATGGTTTGTTCCAAACCGTCGGACGGAGCAATAATGTCAGGCCGACGTGCATGCCCCAGTGCTGGACGAATTTTGATCCCTGGCCACTCATTTTCCATCCCTCTCTCGCACACACGGGCTCGCTCTCGTGTGCCAGCGAGAATGGAAATTGGTGCATCGGACTTCCGCCACGATCGGATGAGCCTTGTGGCGTGTGAAATTTCGTATCACCGATGGCATCGATAGCTTAACTACTTCGCAGCTACGTGGCCCCTCACGGCAGCGTACGTGGATTGATGCGCATCAAAACCATACACCACCATAAGCCAAGCCTCGGGAGGAGGTTGAACGTGGGGTCATAGGTTTCCTACGGTTATGTAAATTCCGCGATCCGTCCGCCGTCCACCGCTGGGCTCACTTTGTTCCGAACGCGTTGTTTCGTCGCGTGTGCAACCAACGGGCAAACCGATCTCTCTGTACCATTTTGGACCGGGTCTTTATCGGCGGGGGTGGTGGAGCTTGCAAGCGGGATACCTTTGGTTTCGCACGCCGTAATTAAATCAAAACAATCCGAAGAAAACACACCGCGCCACGGAAATTGGACCCACTGCTGGGCTAGAGATTGTACGTTTATCCCCTTCGAAATGAGATTGTTGTAGACGCAGCATTGGGGTTGTGGCTATTTTGGCACAGGCTTACGTGGGATGAGTTGAAGATGTATTTTGTTAACACTGGAAGTTGTTTTGATGGAAGAGGAGAAAATTTAATCAAACTTTGGAAGAAATCTAGGGAGGATAGTTTGTTACTAATGTTAGTACAGCGAAGTGAAGCCTTTCCTATTCTAATAACATGTAACTGACCAATTAAATGCAATGCAGATTCCCATTTCGGCTCTCGGTTTGTGGTAAACAAATGAGCATACTCTGTAATTGGTTCGCTTCGTGACTTTTCCAGGTTAAAAAGAACAATAAATAAGTTAATATGTAATTTAATTTCATTATAACATTGCGTGATGAACTTGTTCTAAAATGTTGTACTAAAACTAATCTTCAAAGGGCGTGAAACACCAGGCGTCTCCATCAACAAAATTGCCAAAGAGAGGTGATTCTTATGATGTTAAAAGTAGTTATTTTTGTTTTGGAACGTGTTTCGAATAGCATAACTTATAGCTTAACAACAAATACAACAACAGCAATGAATGTTTTTATTAATGTAGTTCACTTACGCCTCATACAAAGTTATAATAGTTAAAACATATTGGAAATCAACAAAAATCCATCTTAATCTGTAGAAAAATTCAAAACTATCTCAATACATTCTCCGTTTTGACTGAAACCTACCGCAAATGCCAAATAACAAATGCCTGCAAATCTCGCACACCATCTCCAATGAACGGTTCAATAGGGCTTGAAAATCAATAGCAAAACACAAACCGCTGTCCGTACCCGAGCCGGGGCGAAATTTTCCCACGCTCTCTGAGTTTCATCTTACCCTCTGCAAAACCCTCCCACCCACCCACAACACGCAGGCCCGGCACCCGGGCCGTAAAGATTGATTCGCGACAATTTTACGACCTACCACACCCACCGCGACGCCCCGTGTGCCGTTTTCTAATGGCGAAAGATAATTAATGGATGGAATGTGCCAGTGACGGGTGGATAAAATTAATCGATGACTCTCGCCCGGCGGCATGGCAGCGGCAGCACCCGGCAGAACGCTGCAAAGAATAGGTCGAACGTTCTTGTTCACGTGCGTTAGCAGCATGAAAATTCATTGCCCCCGCTCTGCACTGCTCGGTTTTAAATGCCACCGTCGATGGAGCCCGCCCGGTGCTGCGTGGAGCAAAACAATAGCGGAATGCGCTACCACCAGCGCAGGGCCTACTGCAAGGGTGTGTGTGTGTGTGTGTGCATGTACGTGTGTTTGTGTCAGCGTATGCGCCTGGGTCGGTGTTTGGAATTATGAAAAGTTTGCGATTGCCAACGGCGCTGGAGAGGGCGCACCCGGCTGAGAGGCGCGTGGAGTGGCACTATTAATGGTTCACTTATGTCGCGAGCCAAGATCTAGGTCAGGCCTTTTATTATTGTGCGATTCGTCGTGCGTTGGAAATGTGCCACACACTGCATCTAGCTGCAACATTATGGGCGTTGAAAGGCTCTTAGCGCGTCGGGAAAAGCGTTTCGGTATCGCTTTTTATTCCCATCCGCTTCCAGCCCGCTGGAAGGCATTATGCTCCCGGACCCGGGCTATCGCTGTCGTGATTATCGGTGGCCCTGACAAATGCCGGCCCGATTGGAGGACGCACTAGGAACAGTCCCGTGCCATGCAGCACCCCGTCCGGTATGGGATGCGTCCTTTATGCAAGCCAACCGTAGCGTGGCGGTAGTCCTTTTGAAGATTGCGTGTGAGCGCGCGCGTTTCGCTATGAAACAGTACGGAAACGGTTAACCAATACGCACACACACACTCGTGCCTGTGGCCCGTGCCAGGTGTATTGCGTGCTTTGCGAAGGACCTTCACGCGTTTTGCCGCGCGTGTTTGAAGTGCAGCAAATTGCGAATGCAGCTGCAGCGGCAACGGCAGCAGTGGAAGCTATTGAGTCGAGTCGAGGCGGGGAATAAACGAGGCTTAAGCATGGAAGCATGTTTTGATGACCTGATAATCATAATAATAATCGTAAAAGGTACGGTACGGTACCTGTGCCGCAGCACATGACCGGCTCCGCATGGACCCGGTTGAGGTCAGTGAGCCTTCCGCGTGGAACGTTTGGCGGGTGTGATGACCGTGACGGTTCTCATGTTCAGGTGTGTGTATTATTTTAAAAAAAACTTATGTTTTTATCGCCATGGAGTGAATTTGCGGTTTAATAATTCGAGATGCATTTAATAGAAAATCTTAGGTTATTCAAAGGTACTTTATTTGTACCATACCATTGCGTAAGGTTGTGTTTTGTGATAGATATGAAAAGAGTTAAGAGCATTGCATACATGTAGGCGTTAATTCATTCGGAATCTAACGTTACACTACATAAGTAACAGTCACCCGATTTTTTCCATTTTGGTCTTAGTTTATTAAAGAAAAATAGTATTCAAAGAAGTTAGAGCTCTCTTAAAGAAGAACTCGAGTCTGTCTGTCAAAAATTCTAATCCATTTCCAGCAAAATCCTTCCTACCAAGAAGCGGGATCCACCGTAGGCTCATCATATCAGTACGTGCTCCGATGCGGTTGAATCGCAAGATAATTGGCTAACGGTGCCAGCTCGTTTTCAAAGAAACTTCAACCCACTTGAGCGAAACCCATCGTAGTAGGCGGAAATCATAATTCGAGCCTGTTTCCTTCCTGGCATCCCGACTCCCGATCGCTCCGAGCTGGCTGTGCGCGAAGTCTTATTTCGGCCGTGGCCCCAATCCGGTACGTACTGCCTAATATCCTCCGGTTCCGGTGGTTTTGTTGCAGGCCGGTGGCGGGTGTACCCCACTCAGCCCACGGCGTGGAAAGTTTTGCTACCGATCTTTACCGATCTTTGTAAAGTAGCTCGTTGTGTGTCGTACTTGCAACTACCACCTAGCGTAGGCCCCCTTTGAGCGGGCTCTTTCGGGTGCGGAAAATCAATTAATTTTCCCCACCCGGTCTCTCTCTCTTTCGCTCTCCGATGCCGCCGATCGATTCGATGGAAAGTTTCGATAGAAAACTCGAAGGTCTTAGTATCGCACGTTCCGGGAAAAAGGGCGAAGTTTAGCCCGCTCGTCTCGGCAAAAGTTCAGAGATCGATGCGAAGGAAACAACCACCCCGATCCGCGTGCAGCCGCGCACGCGGGCCAGGACCCCGGCAGCTGAATGTGTGCTGAAGGTGTGAAAGAGTAATGGCTGATGAAAACTCTCGGCCCAGCGCAATGGTTTAGAAAATGTGTGGCAATCGAGAGTAAATGATGATATTAATGCACAGTCGTTGCCGCTTTTCCACGTTCGCACGGAGTGGAACGGAGGTGCGGGAGGAGCGCATTAGGATACCAATTAGTGCCCCGCGGGTTGCGCAGGGTGGAGCAAAATAGCAGCAGAAGCTGCAGTTGCAACATAAGCTGCCAACCGAAGCTAATTCCCGTGCTCGCTCGGCAGGACTGGCCCCGGACCCGGGCTGAAGTCGAGGATTTTAATTAAAATAGTTTTTCATTGGCGAAATGTTGCACGAAATCGCTCTTTTCCCTCCGACCTGAGGAAGGCCACTAATGCCACCGGGAGATTGCCCAGGATGCACTGTCGAAGAAAGGATTGTCGTACGTCCTCGTCGTCGTCGTCGTCGTCGTCATGTGCAGTCGACAAATGCAGTTGAAGCTTGCCGGTGCCCGTGCTGTGTGTCCTGTGGTCGATATTCAAAGACCCCCGGAATCGGAAGTTGCTCAACGGAAGGATGCTGCGTGCTTGCGGTCAAGCGGATGTATGGTGTACCGGGTCCGGGTGTACGTTACGATGGTATATAATGGCAGGGCAATCTAATCTCCGACTCGAAGGTATCGTAATACGACGATAACGAATCGGTATTTAGGTTCGTTGATGTTGCTACATCTCGCTGCATGTGGCGGTGGCAGCCACCGGAAGGATTCAATAACATTTTTAACCACTGCTATTGGAGTACATTCCTGGTATCATTGTTGTAAAAGACGGGACGGACTGCAACGGACGACAACAACATGCCGTGACGATCTGAGCAATTGCTGAGCACAGATTAAGTGAAGTTTCCTGATGTTATGTGTAACGTGATGACAAAACGGATTTGGATACGTTTTTTCTCCTACTGACCGGACCTTTGATACATACTGCTATCATACCTTTTCCTTCTATTTTGGCCCTGTATGCATATTAGAATATACTTTTCTGTTTGTTAAACATTTTTACATATTCTTTTGGATTTTCTGCATTTATGGATTTTTTGCTTAATTAAACGATTCATTCTTGTTTGTCAACATTTTTCACAAACTATCCTTAGTGCAACTATCGCTTTCCTTCTAATTCGATTTTTTCATGTTCTATGATATTCGTCTTGTACCTCGCTCACCGCGACAGGCCCCTTTTCTGTGCACATCATACCGGACTCATAAAGTTTCGAAGGGGAAATGTGTTTGAAGTGAACCCATGTGTAGTTGTAAACGAAAAACAACCAATCTAGCAAGTACGACGCACGACCTTACCTTTTAATGTCGTGAACAAGCATTTTCTTCCATTTTCGAGCCGAACCGACGACGAAATCCTTTACACCAATCGACACTCCTTTTCCATGTTATTGAATGTCAGTTTTTACCCAGGTTTGCTTCACGTGAGCTCTCGTAGAAAAAAAAATCCCTTGCCCTTTTCTGCACGAAATTCTCGACTCGTGCCTCGTTTTTTTTCTGCCTCCGGTTGGTAATCTAGCTTCGCGTGTGTGCTTGTTAGTAGTTCGTTCGGGTTTGCGTTTTTTTTGTCGCTCATCTTACGATGCTTGCTCCACTTTTCAGCTCGGCACAGTCCGACGCTGTGTAGCGAACGTGCAATTTTTCATGCTTGTTCGAGTTTAAGCTTTCCACCCGAAGCGAAGCGAAACGGGTCGAGCGATGTTACCCGCTTCCCGGGTGTGGATCCGGGGATGGATCTGCAGCGGACACGTTCCTGCTAGGCTGGAAATATATTGCCGCCTGCTGATGTTCTCGCGCTTTCCGTTTCGCTTCGCTGCCCATTTTTGTTGACAAGTGCTGAAAATCGAAGACAGTGCTGTTCGAAGGAGGCGCTGGAGTGGGATAAGATTTTTCGGAAAAGGGTGTCTTGCTTTTTTTTTTTGTTATGTTCCACAATGTCCTACACCCACACACACACTCCCGATAGGAGTGCATTCTGCTCCGGGGATGGTTCTTATATCTGTGCCGGGAAGAATTCCATCATCTTGCCTGCCATCGTCAGGTCGGTCGGACCGAATATACGACTTGAAGAAGCCGTTGTGGTTGTCTGCGTGTATGTTTGCGGTGCCGAATAATATTACCTTTCGCTCGCTAGAAAATCCACAAACAGACTTCTATTTCGGAGCCGGGGTTTTCCCGCCCCGGAAGATCTGCAAGATGATAAGCTTTCGGTCGGCTTAGCCACGGGAATAAAATCAGCTTTCGCTGTGGTGGCAAATTGGGAACAGGACAGAGAGTAATCCACCGACGAAAATAAGACATGAAACCATCGACGAGAGAGAGAAGACGAGAAAGAAAGACAGAGATAGAGAAAGAGAGAGAGAGAGAGAGAGAGAGAGAGAGAGAGAGAGAGAGAGGAAAAAAAAACGGTTACTATAGTACAATATTTTCAGCTGTCCTCTTTCGGGGAAACCACCAAACACCCCACGGAAAGCCACTTGTCGTGTGCGAAGTCAAGTGTCGTTTTTCTCACAACACGAATCCTTTTAAAATCGTGCCGATTTTATTCTTCTTGCCACAGACACACACGGGGAAACTGCCCGTTATATTTTGCTTTCCTTTTCGTTACAAAGCGTCACAGAAGTTTTCCCAGGAACAAAAAAAAAACAGTGCTGAAAATTTCAATCTCGGCTCTCTCTCTCTCTCTCACTCTCGTTCGCTTGCCGTTTGGCTTCTGTTGGCGTGTGGCCAATAAGCGGGAAAAGTTTGTTTGGAATGGCAAATGTCGGCAGGATCAGCGCACTCATTGGCAGCTCCGGGTGCTGTCGCAGTCGGTTGGGTGAGTTTGGCTGTCGGTAAATGATTTATCCGAATACTTTGGCACATTAGCTGCTTTTGTGGCTTTGTTTGCTCCGGGGCCTGCAGTGGCGCTATTACTTACTCGTGAAACATTCCTAAAACAATGAACTATATTCTCGGAACAGATATATTTTAAAAGATATGAACCAATCCACATTATAATTTAAGCAGTAAATGGGATCATAGTTCACTGAACTCAACATTATTCGCTTGTATTTCCACGAGGAGCTGCGTGGAACAATAAAGTTAAAGGTTAGCCATTCCACAAAATAATACGAAAGCAGTTGGTTTGCACTGACCTTAGACTTAAGGCACAACTGCAGGTGAAAACGGGATGAAACAAAATGCATCGAAGTCATTAGATTGCAGCAGATCTCGAGAGAAGCATGACATGCATTTCATAAGCAATTCCTCTTTGTGTTTACACAGAATAGTGTTGTTACTTTTTTAAAGCATATTTCAGCTCATTCTTACTTCCAAAGACTTTTGAAAAATGACATTGAGTCACATTTATTATGAACGATGTTGTTTAGCAATCAACAGTATTTGGCCAAATAAAAAGTAGCAAACTGTTGATTATGTAGCATGTATCAAACAGTGCAACTTACTAGAGCCCTCGTTTGGAAAATACTTCGAGCAGAGGAGTTTCTACTCAACATGCATACAGGACAATTTAAAAGAATATGCCACATACCCCCAGCTTCTGGTATTTAGGAGCGTTTCGCACGAAACACATCCTATATTAAATACCACAACAGAGAATTCCAGCAATGCCGAAGTCAAAATGGAAATCAGACTCACCAATTTGCTGCTAATTGATTTTTCTTCACCTGCCCGAAGCCTTAAGCCGGCAGGGTATTAGTTGGATTCCGATGCAATGATTGCCGCAACGGTTGGCCAACCGGCAGCTGGCAGGGTTTTTACCGGCAAGGCAACTTGGAATCCACTCCGAAGAAACTCACACGCACACAGCTGGGCAGGGCATGCAAGTCGACATCGGTTTCCGAATGGTGGCAGTGTGTGTGTCTTTTGGCGATTGAGGAATGGGGTGAGGAAAACACACACACACAAACACCGAGCAGAGGTAAGAGCATGCCGGTTGTCCTTCGTTACATCTTCGGGGCTGATCTGTGTGGTTTTTCCTGAAATTGAATTAAATGCCTCCGTAGATAAGGCCGTAAGTAGTGTAATCCATTAAAATGTTTAATAGTGGACATTATGGTTTGAGCAGGACAGAGGGCGTGGGCGTGGGCTTAACTGGGGTACGTCTTGCTGGGGTTGAACTTTACTGCAAACGAATTTTTGTGTTTCAATCGGAACATTTACTTTATTGAATCGGAGTTGTGGAGCGTCCAGTTACGGGGGATTATGTTTTGGAGCATATTTCATTCGGCTTACTTCGAGGTTACGGCATGTCTGTCCAAGGCGTAAGCGCATGGTTATGGAGCTTCGATTTTGGGATCGATTGTATGATAGAGACCGGAAACCGGTTGGAAAGCAACTATCAGCTGCAACTCCATTGGTGCGATGGTCTAGAATCAATCGCGTGATTGTATAGAACATTGATTAACTTTCAGGTCAGCCTCGTCTTGGAGCTGTCTAGCTCCACTCCCATTGCTTCGTTCGTTCGAAGCAAATCACGAAGACACAACTTGATTTCTTCTCGAAAATAACCACTCGACCACTCGGCCCCACCGCAGTATTAAGCAAATTAATTGAATCCTGCGAAAGACGTAATTGCAAACTAGATTTATAATCGAACTAATTATCGTCCATCGGTAGCGGGCCGAGCCAAAACCTCGGTACGGTGTCGGGCGCGCAAAAGTCAGCGCAAAGCAAACGTCCGATAAGCGCTTTCGATTAACGAAACCCTAATGATGTCGGATACGGAACCCGTACCAGCCCAAGAACCGATCCCCGATATGGTGGTGGTGGTGGTGGTGGTGACCACGCATCATTGATCGGGGAAAGAGTTTTCTGTGGACGGACCGTCCGAACGGAGCAAGATCGATTCGATAGATTTATAAATTATCTGAAGCATTTCGGTCTCGCAGACGGTCTCTTCACACACTCAAGCAAGACGAAAAGGCCTACAACAAAAATAGCGCTTCGGGGTACCACTTTGAGACTTAATAAATAAGGTTATCAGGAAGGTGGGTGGCTTCACTCCGGTCCAGGGGTGGTCAATGATGTTGCGAGCTTTTCGCTGAGGAGTGTGTGTTTGCCAAAAAGCATGCAGTGGGTTTTAAATACAATTAATGCATGTTTAATTAACTAAAACTAGCAGCTAGTGAATTTATTGTCATGCGTATTGCTCACTTTTAGGCGCACTGCAGTGAGGAAAATCTTTAAAAGTCCTGTTACGTGCCAGTTTTACCAAATGCGTCACTAAATATGTAATCTATCACGCAAATATTGCTGTTTCACTTCGTGAGTGATCATACTCAAAAGCTCTGCCCGTTGGCCCGCAAACGAATCTTCACGATTTCATCACCGTCTCTCAATTGCTCACCCCTGGGCGCGCAGAGTATGAGAAAATTTATTGGCCCACTTAGAGGGGGCCCCTAACTAATGTACTCTCTCGATGGGTTAGGCATTAGCTAAGTATCGGAAGTAAATGGCACTATGATGCGGCGTCGGGCGACCATCATACGAAAGGGACGGCCACAAAACTTCTACACTCTAAATGGACTCCCCGGACTGGTTCCGCCTTTTTTGGCAACTATGAGCTATGGTCATCTCAAGTGTGGGGTTTCCGCCCGTCGACCAGTATGTGATGGGTATAGTAACTCGTTACATTCAGCACTTGAGCTTCTCTCCTTAAGCTTCCGGGTAACGTGGTGGTGGTGGAACAAAACTCACTTTCGCAGAAGTGCATCTACTCCATTTAATATCCAGAAGAGAGAGTGTGGGTGTGTGTGTGTGTTTGTGAGTGAAGAAATTCAATTAAAATAATGGATTTTCATAAATGAAGTTAAATGTCAATAGTATGCGGCTATCCGGCGAAAGTTACATGCCCACAAAATGAGAATTAAATAAAGCATTAGAAAGCACTTGGCGAGAAATAAAGCACACGGGATTCCTTACTAAGCAACCGCAAGATAAGCGTCATCTAGGATCTCTCGGAGGGTCGAATTAGCAAATCTGAAGCCTTCTCAGCGAGAACGACTTTTGGATTCGGTGCTCGCTGGCGGTTGATTTAATGGCAGTTTACTTTTCAATTTACGACCTCGTCCAACCACGTGACTCCGACCGAACACAGCAGACGACCCGGCAAAAGGAAACAAACCACGCGGCATCGATTTCGGTCGCCTGGTTTCCTAGCCCAGAACGGGGACGATTCCGCGAGATTCCTTCCCATTAGACGCGGTACGAGCGCGCAAGGAAGATAAACCACACGAGATCTATTTTTATGACGTGTGACAGCTATAAAAACGAAATAATTCCTCGCCGGTGGTGCTTTATTGACAGAAATATTTCACTTTTATTGCACGCTGAATAGTTCCTCTGCGCTTCAACACCGGCGGCCGGCGGTGAACGGCCGAAGGGACCGGCCACCGTCCTCGTTTTCTGATCATTCCTTAAGGGTAGCGTGGAAAGGTGGCTCCGCGAGGGTGGATTGAGTCGTACGGAGCTGATCTTCCGGAGGTTCGTTGATTGATGTTGAGGGTTGTGGAGGAGGACAACAAGCGAGTCACCGTTTCGCCATAAAACAAGGACAATCTGTGTACGCCGTAAAGACGGACAGCTCAATATTCTAGCGCGCGGAAAAGCTTAAAGACGGTTGACGGGGTTTTATTGAATTTTCAATCGAACCTTTTGTACGGCTGACACGATAAGCAATCTGGCGCTAGGACCGGCGCTAGAAAAGACATAAAGCGGGCGCGCGCGCGCGCGGTTATTGAGTTTTCACATCCGATTATGCCCATTGCGCTGCCGTGCGAAATTGATCTTTAGCGGATCGTTTTATGCTCTCATGACGACGCGTTGGCCCGTCGGAAGAAGCTTTTAATTAGGTCAAGTAGATTACAGCGTCTGTCGCTCGTCACTCGCTCGTGCTAGCTCTCCCAGGGCGAGAAGCGGGATCAAAATTAAAATAAAAGAAACCGGCGATATTGATTGGAGTGGAGAGCGCACTAAGAGGATTATGCATAATTAGGTTTCCCTTTTTTCTGCCCGATAGGAAACGCGTTTCGGATGAAATCTTAAAGATGGGAAATGGAATGAATTTTCTTCTTCTCAACTTTAATCTAGGTGGGTGAGCCGAAGTAGCCATCGCTTCTGTCCGATAGCTTGGATAAAGAAAGTGTGTGTGTGTTCTCTCTCTCTCTTGAGCACTCAGGAGCATCATTTGCTGCTGTTGCCCTTGCTGACACTACTCCTTAGAGCGGGTTTTACGGTATCCCTCGTCTATATCAAAAGCCCCCTCTCCGCTCGATTCGAAGCACCCACTCCGTATCAACCGAATCTGCCCCGAATAGGTGAGGATATTTTTATCTACATTCCAACACGTACGTGCAGCTGATGCAATTCATTTCCAATCCAAAGCAGAACGCTCCCTGTGCATGCCAGGCGCTCATAAGATTCTCCGTAACAGCTTCCCACCGGTGGGACCGGACCGGATCGAATCGAGCTGGCCAGAGGAGGTCAGAGGTCAATTTGTATCGGTGTGGTTCGATTTCAGTGCCGTGAGGGGGGCGCACGTTCCGGTCGCCCCGACTCCGCCGGGTGAAATCTTATTTATTAGCGTGCGGGCTGACAGTGGCGTGTGGGCAATCCGGAAACAATTTTTCAATAATGATTTCACCGGGAACGGGCGGGAATTTGTACAACGCTTTATTTTTGTTTTTCACGCTACAGTGAGTCTGGTAGTTAGAAGATATTGATGCTATTTTATTAGGCGAAAATGTGTAAAAATGAGTTCCCGGTATGTTGTGATGCTCTATGGAAATTGAAACATAATTTGTGCTATATAATAAATGAATTAAAAAAGGGTTTTCAGATTGCATAAATTAAGGCGTTTGTTCTTTACAAACACATCATGCATATAAAGTATGCATATCGCTTATCAAATTAGTGGACAATTGAGTAGCCTATGCTGTACGAAAGTCTCAGAAGTAAAGCCAGATAGATAGGTAATTTTGTGATAATAAAACACCAAATCGTTCACAACACTTCGAACTACACTTTGGTGTTCGTGTTAACACCATCATTTTTACGCCCGCCACTGTTAATCAAAGCAAGAACGATCTTGCGCCCCTGGAAAAAGGCTCTGCCGACTGCCTGAAAGCGATCGGTGGAAGGAAAACTCACCGGCATTCCGTTTGGCGCGGCTACGAGATAGACCGGTGCACCCGAAACTTCATTAGTTCGTGCTGGCGACGATGAAGAGCTGCGAAACCATCGCCAGCTTAAAGCAGGTGTGCCGATGCGAGGCAATATTTATTCGCCGGCAAACAAATCCCCCGGTCGTATTAAAGGGTTTTTAAGCTTAAACTAAATAAACGCCAAAGAAACGGCTGTAGTTTTCGGATCCATGGCCAAAGCAATGGTAAACCCTTTGCCGCTTGCAGCACGGTGGCAAGGTAAAACTTTTGTTCGCTTCGACTCCTTTTCTTTCGCATTCTTGGCCCTTTGCGAGGTTTGTGTGCGCCTGAAAGGTGTGCGCAGCGGGTATGATATTCAAAGTTTGTTGCTTTTTTTTTGTTGTTTGCTTCACCACACGCTGCACTCACTGGTGCAGTGGTGGTGGAGCGTTTTTGGCTAGAAATGGGTTGAATTGTGGCACATTCTGTAAATGGGAGAAACGGGTGCTGGTCACCGCCGCTTTAGCCGGTTGGAGTCACTGCGATAAGGCTGGAGGCCACATACATGCAGCTGGCTCGAGCTGCCGGCCAGTTTGACTTTGCCACGTGCGGGAGTGTGGCTGATACAAGTGTGGCTGAAGAAGAAAACAGCATCCGAAAAACGGCACTGCTTTCAGTTTTATTTTACCACAAGCTGAGGTGGCTGCGGGAGATTTTTTATGCTGGTTTGGAAATGGCTCGAAAGAAGAGAAGTAAAAAACCAGCAGAACCAGTAGAAAATCTCCAACTGTGTTCTTGCCGGTTTCCTTTCCTAATTTTCTCTTAATAAGAAAACTTATTAAATCCTCAGTTGCTGCTGCTGCTGCTCCTGCTGCTTGTTCGCAAAAGAATATCACAGTTACAGAGTTGTGGCTCGACACTCGACAGAGCCGCCGTGCCTGAAGTTCTGCAATTGGAATACACTAGAAAGTCCGGTGCAGAAAAAGAGAGAAAAGGCGCGAGAAAACGTTCCACCTCCCAGCCTGGTCTGGCCTGAAATTTCTTTCTGTTCGGTGTTTTCGGGAGGGGCATAAAAATAAAACTTCCCATTCAACTTTTTGGTTAGTTGACTGCTTGGAGCTGTTGGAGGTGCTGTTTTTTCCGTTTTGGCAAACTTTCCTTCACCAGGAAGCCACCAGGGTTTGAAGGGGCCAACGGAAACCTCAACGCAGACACTATCGCCCGAGAACACTCGCACGGTGTTGCGGAGGTTAGGTGCGAAGCGTACTCCAAGGCCTGCTTCTGTTCTCTCTACCTGCGGACCAAACTGGCAAAAATCGCAGTAGCCATTTTCTCTCCATTGAAGCATGGCTGCGGACGTGATTTCTTGGCCAGTCAATTTCCCGGGCTAAATTTTCACTTCCCCGGCGGAGGCACGGAGGCGAATTATTGGCAATTAGAGATTTATGTTTCCTCGCACTCGAATTGGAAGCGGGTTTTTTTTTCTCCCCCTGGAACGGGCAGCCGGAAAATGAAACAAAATTAGTTTGCTTTTGCTTGCCCGAGCCGAACTTGAACTTTTCCCGATCGTTAGTGGGCTTATTTGAGCGTCGATTGAAGCCGTGTGTGTGTGTGTGTGAGAGAGAGAGCCTGCACCACTTTGACGATTCCCCGAAAAGTGGAATTTTCAACAGCACGTCAAATATTGGCCGGGCCGGGAAAAATTTTCGGCCTCGAGCCTCTTCCCCTAGGTGGGCGGGGGAAGGCTCGATCGCTCGTGATGGTTTTAAAATACTCTCGAACATTTGTAAAAGCTTCGAGTGAAAACATTCATTCGCACGAACTCTTCCACTGGCAGGAGCGGCACACAAACAAACAAAAAAAAAAACCCGAAAAAGAAACGAGAAGTACCAACTTCTTCTCGCGTCCGGTTCAATGTGCAATAATAGCGCCAAATCACTCCGCGGGGTGTTTGCGCTCGGGGCCAGCCCGGATCCGACCCCGGGGCGGTGGTCAAGTTTCGGGCGAACATTGTTACAGCGGCCTGGTTACTATTAAACTTTATTTTCTTTTCGCCTCCACCGGCAACCCTGCAAACCCACATGGTTCTGACAGACTTCTCGGTTGGCAAGTTTTTTGGCCGATGTTTTCTTTTTGGAGCGTTCGGGGTTTTCCCTCTCGCAGCGAAAGTTTGCCCGAGCCGTGTAAGGGTGTTTTTTTTCTCGGTTTTATATATGTAGCCGTGCGCCGTGTTGAATGAGTTGTTTACTGTTACGTGGTATTTCACGCCTGGAACATAAAAATAAAAATCATCTCCCTGTTGTGCTTGCGCCATTGTTTTCAGTGTGCGATTGTTTTCAAGAGTTTCGTTAATGTTTCTACCCTCTCGTGCTACGCGGCCGGAAGAAATGATGAATGTTTTTACGATACCGTTGGCTCGCAGGAACCGGTGTGTGCTAGATGAACGTTTTTGCTCAAGGTTATAGGAAGTTTTTGTTACGTTAGTGTGCTTTGAGATGGGTTAGAGCTAATTAGATTTCGTGCTTGCTTCATCTTGATAGAAACATTAGAATCCACGCATAGCTTAAGTTACGACGGTTGGAATTGGAATGTAAGGAAGCTGTAATATCTACGACAACGACTAATAAGGAGTTAATCTTTAATTAATGTCTGCCAACACCTGTTGATCCAACCTTAATGTGATCAATATTCAATTATAATGTATGCAAAGACATTTTTCATGCAGATTGCATAAGTTTGGGCTGATAAGAAAAATGTTGCGCCTAGCAGTCTAGTTTTAGCTTAGAACCAAACGATTTACAACGTTTTACTTGAAGAAGACAGCGATTTTAAAAAGACACCCTTACTGATACATAAAACCACAGTATCGTTTGCATATAAATATTCGTGAGCAGGGATTTTTTGTAGCCCTCTAATCTTGACCTCGGCCTAGAGTGGCCCATGCGTTGCATTTGGACCATGCGAACGAAATGTGCGACGTTGACAGCGACGGCACTCGTCTTAATTACCGGTGGGCCAGGTTTTAGTGGAATCTTTTTAATTTACCCAGATTCGTGCGAACAGATAGAACATCGCAGCACCGGTAGCCACTTGAGCGTGGCCGGTTAGGCTGGCGTTCAGATGCATATCTTTTGCGCACCGGGCACCGTCATTATGGCGCGTAATTAAAGCTCATTTGAATGCATAACTGCTGTAGATGGGAGCCAAATGGAAGTGCATTCGGTGCGAACGTCACTAGGGGAAATTCCAGATCGCAGAAGAACCCACCGAATGGAAGGCTATTGCAGAACGTTCCTGAGAGGCTCCGTTGAGATCATGCCAAGATTGGAGAGCAGTCTCTTACTCTTCGGGTTCGGGTTCAAGTAGATAACGTAAAGGTTCATTCAAGCGTCCCAAGAATATGGAGATTTTCATGGTCAACATCCATTAGTTAGTGGCGTTATGCAGGGTAGTAATATATACTCGAATGATAAACTTTTACGGCAGGTTTTGATTCAATTTAGCTGTATTTTATGCGGATTGCATACTTTACTATGTAGGTTTAGGGCTAAAATAATCAATTTATAAGCTATATGAAAGCAACACTTTAACATAACTTTAGTGAAGAAAACACGCGCATTTGAACGCGTTTGTGCTATTTAATCACAAACGCTCTAAAAGTACAACAAAACTATCCACCATTCGGGGTGCAATTTAACGTCTTTTCTCCCGCACTCGCACTGTTTTTGCATGGAACAACATTTTTTTGTAGTGAACCCGCTGAAAGACAGTTGAAAGATAAATCTTCCGCGGGCTGTTTCGCAATGTTCACCGGACGCAAAATGGAGCGAAGAGCGTTAAACTTTTGCACCACTGCACTCCCGTGAACCCGTGTGTGTGAGAGGAGCCAAAGGAGAGAAAAAACCGACCCAGGCACACGGGATGATAATGAGCGTAATTATTTTTCAAACCGAGACTGCTCCGACAGCCACTACTCCCGCTGGAGGCAAATTTGTTAGACTATTGTCGATTCTCCCCCAGGCAAGTCGGCACCTTCGACCCACGGCCCGAACCTCCCCCGGTCGCACTAGCTTTGGGGATAAAAACATTGCGTACACCCTCGCGCAAGGGTTGCAACATTAACTGCCAAGGTGAGGTTTAAACAGGGGACACACACTACACACTGGGCGTCAATTAAAACCCGCACGGAAAAGCGCCCGGAGAAAACTTTCCCCATCGGGGACGGGTCGGTCGTGGTGCAGTTTCTTTATTTGCTTCGCGCACATTCATTCGGTGCAAAAGTTTAAACGTCGTTTTAAGTTATTATGGGTCCGGCGTCACACAATTGCCGCGCTGATTAGCGGATCAGGGTCCTGTAGCTCTTTCGTCCGGGACTGGGACGAGTTTTCTTCCCAGAAGGGTCGGCGCCGATTTGCTGTGCTGTCTGTCCCTAACGAATGAGCGATTAAGCTGGCGTGTTGTTGAGGCAAAATCATGAAAGATGGATAAATTGTTAATAGCGCATTTCAATGGAACGTAGTGGTTAATTCTTCTATGAATTTGATGTTTCCGTGACTTATGATTTGTTTGGGAAAGCTTGATTTCTTTGCTTTTTGGAAATATTTTTCAAGCTAATCGTGAGTTGCAATGAAAGGTGCTATAGTTTCCCCCCGTCTACAATATTACAATAATGACGTGCAGATGAAACGATACTGTCAGAACTCTGCTGAGTGAAAGATTGTCGAGTTTTAAGAAGCAATTCGAGCTATAATATCATGCCAATCAGATCTTTATCAGTCAGCTGCCGTACGCTAGCTTTTCTGAAAACAAATATCATTTAGCGTTACTGTATGAGGATTTCTTGTTGCACCTATACGTTGAACCAGCATTAAGCTCCTCACAGGCACACTAAACATGTGAAAAATTGATTTTTCCTATAACTCATCCACATCACCACCAGTTGCAGAGTCTTGCAGCGGAGCAGCCTGATGCAACGTAGGAGATGCAACGATATAGTGAAATTTTAATATCATCACGAGAGTACGAGCGAACGAGTTAGCGGCAGCACACTTCTTCAGCAGCAGGTGTGCACGTCGAACGTAGCAGCAACCTTGACCTTAGCCCGCCGACCCAAAACGTACCCAAACGTGTAGCGTGTGTGTGTGTGTGTGTGTGCCGCTAGTTTTCATGGTGCAATTTCTAAGCCGTGCCGACCTCGAAGGCGTGTGCAGCACGAAAATTATTGGTATTTCGTGCTGAAGGAGAGTGCAAAATTAGCCTGCTCGTGCATCAGGCTAAAGAGCCCGTCCTCCTGTGCCGACGGGTACTATCAGTGTCGAGGTCAAAGGTGGCCATATACACACATACTTTGACAGCACACACACCCACACACACACACACACCCGCTCGCACCGGGCATCGTAAGTGCATCGTTCGCCGCAGGATGGATATAGATAATTTGCATAACAAATTCTCGATAAATAACACCACCGGCGGTGGTGGCCCGTTTCCTTTTGTCTTTCGGCCGTGAGAGCCACGCAAACCCACGGACGGTGTGCCATTCGATACTTCGCAGCGTGCGAACGAGGGTAACCCCCGAGGGTTGCGACGGGTCGCTATGATGTATAATGTCCTTTTAATGGCTGGTACACGACGCCGACAACGACGACGCGCACCGATGGCATTCCGAAATATTCCCTTTCGAGCAAGTGAACTGGCTGACATTGTTATCCTTTTTTAGGGGCATCCGTACCCAGCCACCGTCTCTCATGTCGTATTCAACTCGCCACTGTCTTAAGAGCTTTCGAGCACAACGACGACGACGACGACGACGACGCTGATGTCGGTGCTGATCATCTGGCACGGGAGCGCCGTCTGTGAAATAAATCCTTGACTGTGCGACGTAAAATTTATGCCCCCGGTTGCAGGCTTATCATTAATAATTTTATATAAATTAAGTTGCCAGCACATCGGTTCGTGCACTGTTACGAGCGCCTTCGCCCTCACCTGGGAGCGGTTCGACTCGAATGCGGGCTGAAGCAGAAATTGCTTTTCACACATCCATCAACATCCATCCAGCGCGTGCCGGTCGGTTCACCTCCGCCGAATCGGGCATCTTAACGAGGATCAGTGCCGTGTGCTCGCTCTCTTCCGATGCCGACGGACGACGACGTTACACAATCGCACTTCGGTGGCGCAACGGGTCGTTCCCAGCGACGGCATCGGATTGAAACATTCCTTCGTGCCCCGGGTGCGATTTATTACTCTGTCCCCTCCCTCTCGGGGCCCACCCATCCCAGCCGGCCAGAGAGACACGATGCACGAGCGCTGGTGCAGAATGCAAACTCGCATCGAAGCCTCGGAATTAGTTCGTTTATGCCAGTTTGCCGTCTCGGAAAGGAGCCGGGTGATTAAAAATGGCTTCGTTACGCTCGGACGGAACCGAACGAACGGATTTCCTTTTGCCACCCCCCCTCCCCTCCTCCCTCCTCCGCCCAACTGCGAACGGACAGACACACGCACGCACACCGGCACAAGTGGCAAAGTTTCCCACCCCAGATTCTTGGAAAACTGGCTCCACACGTGGAGCGATTGTGATTGTTCCGAACGATCTTTCGAGTAACTGCTTGCCTAATGCGATGGGCTTGACGGGGACCAGGGCAGGGAATTTATTACCGAAGTCAAAAAGCGTATGAATAAATAGATTTTACCTGAGTTAAGTAAGGCAGCGCCTGGAAGGTAGATAGTGTTTGTGCTTGGGAGGCTTCCGGCCATGAAGAAAGTAGTATTTCATCGACTTACTTTGTTGTGTAATACCTTCATAGAGCACCGAGCATGGACTTACTTTGTTGAGCGCTCCTGAGGTTCGTCTTAAAGCTCTAGAAGAATCTGACAGTTGAGTTTCCTTCCCTAATGCTACTTTTTTATTTTTCATTCCGAAACTACCTTTTGCTTCCAACGTGTACCGATTTTTGTATTGGGATCTTCACTAAGTGCAAGATGTTGCTACTTTATGCAGGAAGACGGCACCTCTGGCTTTATCAGATTGATGAAGAACCAGCTTAATTTACCAGTGAATAATACTTTGTCGTGCAGATTGCATACATTCGGGCGGATTGAGCACATTTCTGTCAATTCGATAGTATTGTTCGTCCAGTAGGTTGTTGACGTTTTATTATAGATTTTCTTTTCAATTCGTTCTAAATTTTGCAATCGTTTAGGAGCGTGCAATGACACTTGTGACTTAATAGCATTTTTCAATGAACTCAAAGAAGTTTGCTGTTAGCCAAAACATTGCCGCTCACATTATCCAACCGTACTAGCTTTGCTAGCCTTTCTCTCCCTTCCTCTTTCTCAATCCCTCTCGCTTTCTAAACTCAATAATACGGGCAACCATTTCAAAAAAGGGAACGGATTTATGGTCAGCCGGTTCGGCCAACCAGCGCTCGCAATTCGCAAAAGCGACAGCTCACGCATAACTTCTCCCGCAGCCGCGCTCCAAATCGGATCCTAAATCTATAACTCACCCCTAATCAAAGGTCACCATCTGCGCGGGCAAAATGAAACAAAAAGGTAATTGGGACACGGGATCGAAGCGCATCGAACGACATTCGCAATCCGACGCACATCAATCCCACCAGCGACCAGCGGGATGGTTAAATGAGCGAGCGACTGGCCAGGGGGAGGGCAGCAAAACACGACTCACAAACAAAGTTGTACGAACTGTGCCCCACCCGCCCTGCTGCTGGCTCGGTACAGCACCCCGACACATTCCCATAAACATTTTATTATTCCAGCACACTCCCGGCGAAGCACAGTCCGGGGTGAAATAACTACCATTTCCGGTGCTGGCCTTCTGTGAAGCGCCGCTGTGCCAGCGGGGGTAAAAAGATTCGTAAAAAATCTCGTTAAAACCAACTGTCACCCACAAATCTAGAATCGACGGTAAAAAGTTCAATTTTTACAGTTCACTAAATGTAGATAAATCTTTGCTCCGAGTTCCGTTTCACTTCCGAGCCGCCAGGCCAGTGTGCCCGAAATGCAAATGGAAGCGAATTTCGGGAGGTCGTTTCTTGCCATTCGCTGGGGGGAAAAAACAGTATAGGAACCCTCTCAGTTAGATGTCCCAGTTTTAATGGCCGTGTGGGTTTTTTTTTACTGGCAGGATGAGCTACCCTCACACAGCTGTGCGTCCAATCCCAGAAACGATTGCAATCGGTTGTTACAAAGTGTGCTTAATGGCAGTCAAGCGATCCCTAGAGCATTCGGTTAAAGGGATCGTTATTGATTGAGCGGCTGGCCGGCCAGAATAGAAAAAGAACATGCGGCTGGGATCGATTTCAAGAATTTATGAGCTTTAATTGTGTTCAAAAGTGTCGATTTGGTATTTACCTTCCTTAAGCTCACCCGACTCCAATACTTTTCCCGGCCACAGCCAGAACGATCACAGACGCTTCCGCGAAGTCACTTTTGAAGTTTGCAATAAAAGCTCCAGTTTACTGCCGCCAAGATATTTATCCCCGTGTGATCTAATCATTCAATGCCCTAATCTACTACGCACCCGTATCGGTAGCGCCCTGCCTTACCGTCTCCATGGCCATCGGTTTATGTTGTACCACAAACGCCGGGAAAAGAAGAATTCCCTGCAACGTCGAAAGGTCTAACCGGTGTGACACATATAAAAATAAAATCTTTCACGCTTGCAGACGAGCGTGTGTGTGCGTGATTGGGGCCCTGTTGTGCATAAACATGTGTCTCCCACGCTGTGATCGATTTATTTCGAGGCGAGAAGCCTGCCACATACTCTCCCGTCGAAACGATAACGATTGGGAGGTGATTTGTTCGGGTTTCAGGAGAGATAGAGAGCATCATAATCCATTCTTATCCTTTGTATCCGATCCGAGCGCTCGTTCGGGGCGTTCGGGGTGCGAGCACACGCACACACACATACACACGTCTCGTCACTGACGCGGGAGGGGTAGAAAACGGTTCCTATCATAAATACTTCGCCATCGTGAGCCATTTTAAGGTTCACGCTTTTCGTTTTGACGCGGGGGCTTAAAATAGAGTCACAAAAACGGGCGCACATGCACGCACAGGGGCTAAACATAGATTGTGCCGGAGAAAGAAAAAAAAACACACGCATCGTTTTGTGCACGTGACACAGGGTTTCGGTTGTTGCACTGGACAAAGAAAATATAAAATGGACGAATTGTATGAGCTGGGAGATAAATAAAAGGCTGTAAAGGAAAGGGCTCGTAAAGGTCCTTCACTCATCGGCCGGGTTTTAAAGGACTTTTGAAAATGAAAGATGCAGAGAGCAGGTTGATCGTTGGTCTGTTTTGTAGATTTCCGCCCAAATCCATGCAATCTACATGACAAAATCTCTCCGTCTAGCGGGAACTTCTTTTAAACTGACTAAAAGATGGTAATAACAGCAGTTAAATATGCGATTAATTTTGCAAACGATTTGTTTACGCTTAAGTAAAGCTGTATTTGGTGGTACCTTTTTGATGCAGCGAACAAACGCTAAAAAGTATGCAATACGCATTACACAAACATTTCATAAACGTTTTTACATAAATAAAATTATTAGTTTCATGAAAGGTATTTCACAGTTTACCTTGGACGCAATCCACCATCTGCTCAACTAGCTTATTAGTTTGTTAGCATTTTTGATACTGCCATAATGAAGTTTACAGCCTGGATTTACGATTCAAGTGGGCGGCAACTGAGATAAATTGCATCTACCTTGCTTAGTTATGCATGAAGCCCTACTAAAGCTACTCCAATTTTCATGCGAAAGCCTATCTCACGCTTTGAAATTTCCATTAGTACTGCTCACTGTTCGTCTGAGTGTTGTTTTATCTCACCTAAACTTTTCCTTGCCAAAACCCTTTTGAACCCGTTTTGAAAACCGGGCTACATGTTGAGGACCACTCTTCTTCGTGCTCTCCACTCTGTTCAGCTCCAGTGCATAGTGGGGATGATGTACAGTGGCACAACATCGCACGGGGGGAGAAAAAAACTCCATCCACCAAATCCATCGATGCGTAGCCTCCGTACAGTCCCAAACCCTCTTGAGCAGTGGGCATGAACAATTCGCCAACAATTTTTGACGACGCATTTATACGGCTTACTGCCCGTGCGAGGTGAAGTTCTCCTTATCTGGCCGCTCTGTTTCGGTACGGTTTCGTCCGAACGTGCTTAACATTCCCGGGAAAGCATTCGACAGCGGCGATCAGTGCCGGTTTTGCAAATGCGAACGGTCAGCACGGACGATAGGGATAGTTGGTCGCAATACTTTACGCGGAACTCGGGAGCGCGCTTTACGCTGCGAAACCTTTTGCCTGCATCCGTCGTGTGGAATTTACATCTCGTGCTGTTTCTCCGTTTTCCGCACCACTGATTATCTGATTATTGATCGTGCACGTATGGATTCTCGCTGGTGAATCGAATGCAGGTGGGAATTGGAGCGGAAACCCGCATCTCCAGATGTGCGATTTTCATTCGCACGTTGACAACACGATGACGGAATTCATATTTTGTGTGGAATATTTGTTTGTCATTTGGTGGCGGATGGGCTGTGATTTTTATATGAAAAATTTGAAGGGATATTACAGACAAGATTGGTTAAATGCAAGTCTGTCTTGTGAATTAAAATCAATAACATAATTATCATGCAGATTGCATACTTTGTGGCGCAAACCATTGCTAATGAATTATATTTTTGAAAGTTCCCTGTCGAATGATCTACATGCCTCCCAAATACAACGTCTTTCCCTATTAATGCTCCGTCATTCCTCACACACCTTTCAATGTCGCACCCAGTGAAACACTCTGTAGGAATGCACTTGCGAAGAGAAATCTCTCACACTAATTTCGAGCAAAACTTTCGCCTGAAACGAACGTGTCAATTTCCCTGCCACGCTCAGCTCGCTAGGCAGCTCGTTTATCATCGCTGGCCGGGCAACGAAAGAAACGAAAAGCCCGCATACCGTGAACAGTTAAAAAAAATGTTCCAAGCTTTTCCCCCAAAACAACACCAAACAAGCTTTTGGGTGGTCTGCTCCTTTATCCTTCCCAACCCCCCATAATACTAACCTCCACAAAAGTGAGAGAAACAACAAGAAAAAGACGCACCCAACGGTTCACGGCACGAGCGGTTGCATGAGCTTCAGCGGGAAGGGTTTTTGCGAAGTTTTTTAAAACTTGCTTTGTATCACGTAGTCGCGCTTGATGCGCTTTAGAGAAACGAAACGAAGGGGGAAAAAAACACAGAACCAATGGCAAAACTTTGCACGGTTTAAGAGAAGAACTACACACGGGCTAGTTGCACTAGTCGCACTGCAGCGCGGGGTGCGATAATTTACGATTCTTCGGGCGGGAGTCTCCCTCCGCCGAGCACGGGCGGATGATAGTCGGCGCTAAAAGAAACTATGAAAAATAGCATCATCCGCGCTGCCGTGTCCGACCGCCGGACCGACTCCCGGGGAGGCGAAGGAGCCAGGGTGAAAAATGAGAAATGTTGTAAGTTTGCTGCTTATTAAATGAGAATTGTATTAAAAAGTTAACGTACGAGCGGCGTACATATATTACACCGCCTTAGCTGTTATGATAATTTTTCAATTTTCATTCCTACCGCTGTACATGCACGCGGAGGTGGGCTGAACGGGCGCGCTCGGTACGTGTTTCGCTTTGCCTTTCGGTGTACCGCGGTGCGATGCATATAACAATTATTAATGCTCGCTGCATAACTTCTTCCCCTGAACCCCATTAGTGCGGTGGATTGCATGCTACGTAAGTTGTATGTGCCCGTGTATGTGCCTGAGCATAAGTCTTTTCCATCACCATCGCCGCTGTCAACATTTAAAAGGGTTAAATTGACCAATGAGCTTGAATGTTTACGCTATACCGTAAAAGTCTTCAGGCAGAGCGTAGAATGATCTGCAAAAATCATACGCAGGGCATTTGAAAATCGATTTAAATTGCATGTTGATCGATTTTATTCGATACATTCAACGGTAGCTACTAATGCAGTGATAATATTGCGTTAATTTTATGACAGTATTATGAATACTGCATACTTTACGGCGCAAAGTTAATTATGCAGCATAAAATGCTTTGTTTTATGAAACGTCGTGGAAAAGCATACTTTTAGGCTGATAAAGCATATTAGCGCCTTGACTAATACATTCTGCATAATTTTATGTTTCATATTTGCTTAAAGAATCAATCAGTTATGAACGTTGTTGTTTTTCTTATGAACTGATTTTCAACCTCTTTCACTCGCTTTGAGCATGTCGCCACTAGCCAAAAGTATTAAGAAAGAAGAAAAATACGGCCGCCACGGAGCTAAAGTCTCGGGCAGGAAGCCCGCCAACGTCATGCCCATCGCTCTCATCGATGCACTACATTTCCTGCAATATAAATGCCCAATCCGGCTAATACGGCATTCGGAATCCGAATGGAAAAATGAAAAAAAAAACACCCGTGAAACTGACCACCCCATCGCACAACGGACTGTATAATCTATGACTTTTCCACTTCCACGATCCAATTAGTCACACGATGCCACGAGCTGCACTGCCAATTAAAATTAAGTACAATCTCATTTCCTAAATGGATTTATTGAACTGAAACATTAATTCAATTACTTTTTATTGTCCTGCCGCCCGCCGTGCGGGAACGGGCGGTAATGCTCACAATGTGAGCCGGATTGGTGGTTAGGTGGACCGACGACTAGACGGTGCGCTCTGTGATAAAGATTTTGAACTGGACTGGCTCGCTTACACTCTTTCGTAACAACAAGGGGGTCACCTGTCAGTAACACTGGATGGCGATAACGAAAAAAAAAGCACAACCGCGTACAATCAATTACGTCCAGCTCAGTAGAGTCAATCGAGCGCCGGTTTTTGGTGGATATGACCCGGTGTGGCTTCGTCGGATCGGATCGCATCGCAAGCTATCGCTGCCGCGTGTCGTGCACTGACAGCCCGCTGTCATACGCGCATTATCGGTTCGGTTGTTAATTAATTCCGAACACATTCCACCAACGCGGTGAATGCAAGCGTGCGTGTAAAAATTATCAACACCCGGTGCTTCGAAATAAGAATCGGCGCGGGAGAGCGCTGGATGGAATTTTTGAACCTTTTTCAACCCACACCGAATCAAACCACGCGCGACATCAAAAGTATTCATTAAAATTACGATCTGCGAGTGTGAGAGAGCACCGATCGGGTGGAAAACTAATGCACTAATTGTGTGACGCCACCGTGGCGGGATGCGGTACGTTGATTCTTCACGCCCACCCGCACGGGCACACATAATTATGGCGCCGGGACGCTGGGAGAGTTTAATGTCACAGCAGGCCTCGTTATCGGGAGCTTTTCGGGGAACTTTTCGCACCGGCGGTCACACAAAATCGCACTCAATGCTCATCAAATACCGGGCTTTCGGGAAAGCCACGCCGCGCCCGCCACGGTGCCAAGTAATTATGGGTGTTTATCGCACACAAATAGTGATGCATAATTATTTTCACATTCTTCACCCGCCGATGATGAAGCGCCGTGCAAATATTTATCCATCCTCTGCCTGGGCTGGTGCCTTTGTGGCTGAATGCACTACAAATTTTATCAATCTTCTCTCACATGCAGGCGCATGGCCGCGCTTCGTGTGTATTCGTCACAGCCGGGAAACGAGATTGAACACGAATTGTTGGCTTTCCGGTTTGGGAAACTGCTGCGCGTCACAAGGGAGGCTTTTGATAATTGATAGTCGAGAGAGAGAAAAAATCCCGAGAGTTTTCCCAACTTTTCGGGCCTGCATTCGCTCCATCCGCGTTGCAGATGGAACGATTCTGGTGAGAGATATGCGTGACATTCCAACGCATTACAGCTAGTGGTATTAGTTCGATATATTCATATGCGTATCCCCGTTCACATCGATTCAATCAGAATAGCATCAACCAGAAGGATAACAGAAACTCAACAAAGTCACCCGGGCTGGGTACGCTCGAAGCGATATGTGACTCTATTCGTCGTACACCTAGCAATGCCTAGCAGCCGCGGCTTGGCAACCGTTGCCAAGGTGTAGGTTACACACATTTTCATCAAACGATGTGTTGTACGCTCTAAAAATGTCATCACGCGATAGTGCTTTTGTCCTCCTGTGTGAGAGGAAAAAAAAACTTTGTGTGGAATTTTATTCATTAGCTAAGTATTTTGGGTTGGAAACTAATAAAAACCGTGTTTATTTTTTATTTATTTTCTCGTGTACTTAAATACAAAATCAAAGGGAACTACAGAGATTATAGGCGTGTGTGTATGATTGGTTTGTTGCTTTCATTCGGTAGCATATTTCCATAAAAGGCTTTATTAGATTGGAAATAGTTATTTTAAAACTACATATCATTAACGGATTGGAAAGATAATGGCAAAATCGTCTTTTAATCGCATTATTGGCTATTTACGTAAAATATCCGAAAAAAACGTTTTGGGTCGTCAAACACAGCGGTAGGAATAAAGCATGATAACTAACTTATATGATTGTTTGACTTGTATCAACGCTTTCCATTGGCTCTCGCTGTTCTGGTAATATCATTCATAGCATACATTTAGGCGCTCTATCGCCCTTCCGAGGGTACTGAGCATAATTTGCTCAGCATACCAATTAAGCTAGCCTAATATACTCACCAGAAACTATCGGCCCCGTCATATCATGCAATATTTACAGGCAAAACGGTCGCACACTTGACTCGCTCCGCAAACGGCACCACGTACACCCATTTAAACCGCACAAATCCAAAGACACAAGGAACAGATCGCTAACCATTTCTTATGCTAATGAAACGATATCCATTACCAGTCCGAAATCACACCCGGAACGCGACGCGACGGCGACGGACGTGTACGTCTATCCATCCACCGTACGGACCGGTGCCGATTCTACCCGATTGATTGATTGATCCCGCTTCCGTCCCGTTCCGAGCCGGTCTCGCTTCGCCCGGCCCAAACCGACATCTTCATCGCCCGGCACAGCGTCGGGCAGCGCAACGTTCGACGACATCGGCAAACGCCAAAGCATCAACTGGAAACGGCAGCATTAGCAACCATTCTGGCAACCATGACGCTGCCGCACTCGGCCCCTCCCTAGCCGCCCACCCAGACAAACCCCCCCGACCGGTGCGGGTTGCGCATTAATCTCTGCTGTAATTAATATTCACTACACTTAGCAGCCATTTCCGGATCGTTTTCCCATCGCCCGCCCGGTACGCGTCCGGTACGATTTAATTCGATACGGTAACTAACGGCGCAGGATGGCACAAATCCTTCCGCACCGTCGGCACCGTCTCCCGCCTCCCCGGCCTGCCTGCCAGCAACGTCCGTAATGAGTGTAGTGAAATTGCGTCCCAGCACGGATGCGGAACCGTGGCACTCCGGTGATCGGTAAAAAGCAAACCAATCCGCCGAACCCGGAAGTAACCCCGTACCGTACCGTGGGATGCTGAAACCGAAGAATAATAATCCAATAATCACTCTCTCGCTCTCGGGGGCGCGCGCGGTCTCACTGGTTGTCGCGTCCGCTTCCATGTTGGACTATCACACCGGTTCGAGCACGATACGCGCCACGCGAAACTTGGCTGGGAGGGGTGATCTGATTGCGCAAATTTAGTGTGGGATTTAGTGGCGCTGGATTACCCGTAATCGGGTGATAACATGCCAGCCATGTTGGGTTTGAAGGTAGAAGAAACATGATCGGTTATGAACACCTTCACATATGGCATTCATTCTTTCTTTGGGTGGATTTTAAAACAAGGCTGATCGTTACTCATTCTTCTACGAGAATCAATCTTTTTATCAATCTTTTTTGTTCTAATTTCAAATAATAGTTTCATTTGAACTTAAACAGATACAAGAAAGCAAATAAGGAAACTTCGTAAATGTCCTCTTTATATCCACTCGTCAAGTCTTTGTTACCTTATTTCCTTGCTAAAGACAAAACCTTTCTTTTAACACACATAAATTCACCTTCACCACATACCCACTAGAAAGGAAAGCATCCTCTTCGCCATCGCCATCACCACCACCACGCTAAATAGCGTCGAGTTATTCAAATCGTTGTGATTTACTTTATGATACCGTCCGAAAAAGCGAACGGAATGCTCCCGGTCCCGGTGGAAAGCGGGTGGAAGATTTAGTGCCGCACTGTTTTCGATTTCCAGCGACGTTTCAACTCTCTCTCTCTCTCTCTCTCGCTCTCCCTCTGTTTCGTGGAAGCGAGCGACCGGAAGCGGAAAACAGCGAAAGCTTCCCTTTAATGCTTCCCTTTATTTACTTCCTGCAGCCCGAGTGCCGAATTCGACATTCCAGTCCAATCTTGCCCGAGCTCATGAATAAATCTTCCATTTATTTTCCACTCAGAGCGTTCGAAACATCAGCCTGGCTAGCGGCGGGGTGATTCCGGGCGAATTCGAATTTGGATTGCTCCTCACCGGGAAGGAAATGGGGCGGCATCTTCGGCTCGCAGCGAGCGTCCGGAAGTGTTTTCTAAACAAGCTCAGTTTAACCTCGTCCGCGGTGTGCGTGTGTGCGTGTGTGTGTGCGAGCGCGTTTGCAACAAATTTACATCGGAAAGCTAAAACTGTCATCAGACCCGCGGTCTTGAAGCTGGCAGAAAAGGCGAGAAAAGTTTTGGTTTTTCTTGGAAAAAAAGAGAATTGCATAATTTGATGCCATCCTTTTTGCTTTTCTCTTTGGTTAGTAGCACTTCAGCTCAAGATCAGATCTTTTTCTTTTCTTTTCGTTCGGCTGTCCCCCAAACGGCCCCGGTAATTAAGGACATCTCTAAAGCACCAGTCGAAAGGAAATCTCTACCATCGTTTCGGGGTTTTCCTTCGCTTTTTCGCTCATCTCCACCGTCGAAACCGGTTAATTTGGACGACGAAACCGGACCGGCGTCCTTCGGGCGTACCTGCGCTCGAGGTGTTTTGAATTGATGTAATTGTTTGATATTCTAATGAATTTGAGAACATTTCGGTCCGCCGCCAAACCGCCAGCGCCCGGCAACGTCGCCCGTCGACTTTTTGATGTTCCGCGGACTGGAAATGCGACAGAAGAAATTACTCTTCACCGTCCGATCGGTGAGGGACTCGGCGGACGAAAAAAATAAATCATTTTGTCCTTCGCACTCGAAGTCCTGCGCTCAAGGTTTAAAGACAGCGTCAAAAAGCGGAGCCGTCGAGATAATGGAATGCAAAAAACAGCAACAACAAAAAAGCCCGCTCCACTTCAGAAGCGCTCTGGAGCAGTGGTTTGCCGTAAAACGCAACCGAAGAAATTGGGCCAAGAAACGGCGGAGGCAACGCTCGGTTGGCGTTCAGTTTTTGGTCACTAATTAAGATTTGCTGCCAGAGGAGACGGTTGGCCTGCGCCAGAGCGTCCTTGGGCTGTGTCACTGCCGGCTTCTGAATCAATTACGGACGAAGCGAAAGGAAGCTTTCTGGGTTCGCCGCTTCTTCAGCCCCGTTCATTCGCTCCCGAGCGTATCGCTTGAATAGCAAGTGATGAGCGTTTTCCACTCATCTTATCAGAGTGCAAAATTTGGGACAGCTGAGTGAGACGAGCCGAGTGGTGGGAGGGTGGGAAATGTTTCATTTGTATGTAGATCACTTGAATATTAATCGATCCCGCACGGAGCGATGTCTGGAATCGAGTCTGTGTGAGAGGAGGTTGCATGTTCAGGTGCATTTATCAATTATTTAATGAAATTATTGAAGACACGGGCGGGCCATGCATGACTTAACGTGGGTTTTAGGTGCTTTTCTAGATGTTAGATGGGTGACATGAAAAAAGAGATTGAATTATTCACTTATTCACATTTTAAAACACGTTCCGAATCGAAAGCTCCACCAGAATCATCAGATAAGGATGCTGGTCACGGCATACTGGGTTTGTGAAGCTACATTTTGAAGCTAAATAATTGTGATGCTTACAAAAAAGGTGTGTTTATATAAAGCAAACAATCTTGTTAAACCCTACGATGCAATTTGGTCCCATCCATCTCATTTAGCTTTATATCAAACAAATAGCGATTAAACGTCCTTAGCTTCTCCTTCCGATGGAACCTGTTGACTGGTTCTCTTATTAAATTTTCAATATGCTACCCTGTCAGCGAGTTTCACCTCAGACGCACCCCGCCTGGTCAACAATCCCGGCTCATAATTCGCCTCCGCCGAAATCGATCCGCCGCCGGCCTGTTCCACCGTCCACACCGCAACCCCCGCAGGAAGGCGCGTTTGCACCTTCATCAAGAAATACTTAAGCGCACTCCGCACATTCCAGAATGGGCCCTCCCATTTGTTTATTTTCGGAACCGGTCCCAAGGCGTTCATTCATACGCATTCATCGCTGCGGTCGAGCGTGTGGTGCGACGAGGCTGGGGATTGGGGCGGCATCGAGAGGGATCGCGCGCACTCGGCGTTTGGGATCAAATTTATTGGCGATATTAAAACGACATTAAATTCCTCACGTGGGCACGAAACTTGCGGTTCGTCGGGCCTCCAAGAACGATAATATAATCCTTACTGTCCACTGTCAGTGGCCAGCAGTTTTTGGCACGCAGTTTTTTTTACTCCCCCTTTGCGTTGTTTGCTGCCCGGTTTCCACCCCAGGGCTGTTTGTGGCCTTTTCCGCCATAATCCGTCGGACTCTTTTTTTTGGTCAGCTCCGTTCGCAACCAGGCCCTTGGCGCTTGTTTGGCCCGATTCATCCCCGCCTTTGTTGTGTGTTGTGCGTGTGTGTGTGTGTGTGTGTGTGTGTGGAACGGGCACCGAAAAACATGCAAACCGACCGGGGTTAAGGGTGGTGGGAAAAAAAGAGCTGAAACCGAAATAAATATCAGACTGACCCGGGACCGAGACCCGGGTGGCCGGTGGAATCGATTCGAAGCTCGCATCCCCCGGAAAAGCGGGCTGATGGCCGGCCAAATTACCTGCCAAACATACGATGAATGGCGGTTTCCGGGTGGCCGAATAAGTCCTGCCCGGTCTTGATCGCGCGCGCGCGCGCCCGCCTGTGTGTGTGTGAGGGCATGGAACAATTGGGCCCGAGGGTATAGTGCACGGGTCCGGTTCGGTGAGATTGGATTCGGGATCGGAACACGGGAACGAGATGGGCCGAGCGGGTACGGAATTGATACATTTTTATATATCTATCCATCTTCCCAAATATATAGTCATTACGCATATTATCTCGTTTATTGTGGAATAAATTGAACGCATATCTCAAATCGATTTCGGCTTCCGCCTCTTCGTCGCCTCTTCGAGAAAATCAGGTCCAGGCGGTGGTGCATGAGTGAGAGGCAATAGCGCGACAGGAATGGGAACGCGAAGAAATTGAACGAGCACAGGGAATTATTGTTTTTATCCGACAGTGGACGCAGTTGGAAAGATCATTATGGTGTTCGGGTCATCAGTGACGATTTAAAATATGTACAAGTGTCAAATTTACCATTATTAAATGTATGAATTAGGCGTACACAATGAGATCACATCTAGTGTCTAATATATTTCCTCTTTATCTGTTTTTGTTTTTGTTAAAATACTGTGAATACCGTGAATTTTGACCGACTCATAAGCCTCGCAAAAATGTTAAATTTACGCCAGAAAGTATGCAACCGGTGGTACACAAACTTTTAACGAATATTTTCTCACATCTTTGTAGGTTGTTTCTTCAATATTGGCTGCTGAGTGATTATGAATCCGAGCTTAAATCGAGTGATTTATCATGAAAAAGCATGCTATTAACGCAGACAAGTGTAAATCACTCTAACAACTGTGGAATACGTGTTCTTGATGACTTACAGATGATACTGACGTGCTAAGCTAGTCGCAATTGCGGCTTGACATGCAAAGAAAGTATGTACTAAATAATTTTTGGTCAGTATTGCATAGCTGCAAGTGCGATTTGTTCAAATCGTGCACTAATGCAACATCCACAAAAAGTTCATTTTGATTGAAATTGAAATGAGATGACAAAATAGACGCTTGACATCATGATTTAACCTTCACAGTCTGTCATAAATCCGAAAAAGTCGACATTATGCACCTGTATCTTCAACAAAAACGGACTAAACACTGACGCGCACACAAATCCTGCCGGCACAAGCTTGCTGCCATATCAAGCGCAACACATCTGCAATACACTCAAACACAAACGGGCGAAAAAAAAAGCCACACAAAATCTCGTTCCCGCTCGCTGCGTTCGGAATGAGAAATCGATACAGCACGAATTGTGCATTAGGTTGCCGAAGCTCCAACCATTCCACTGCCGAAGCCAGATCCGGTGTGAAAAGATGCATATCCGATGTGAGCGGACCGTAGAAACCACCACCACCACCACCACCACCGCCATCACCTTCGCTGGCCTAACGAAGCGGATAAAGCGGCTCACGGCTCCCGGGACACGGCTCAGGCATTAGATAAACCAGCCAGCCAGCCTGCCTGCCTGCCAGCCTTTGCTGCTGGTGGGACAAAAGAAAGCGTTTTAAAATGCACTCCAAAGCGCAGCTCGAAATCGATAGATACAGAATTAGTGGCTTCCGGAACATTGTGTGCGCAAATGTGTGTGTGTCTGTGTGGGTTTTGTACGCGCTTTCCCAAAAAAGCCCCCAGCACAGGAAACAGGCACGGGAACGGTTTAATACGCTGCGTGACACACTACGTGAGCGCGGTTTTTACATTTTTTCTCGGTATTTTTGGGACTCCCGGTCGCTAATATGAAAGAGTAGTTTATCCGCATTTCCCGGGGTGGAAAAAAGGTCCCTCCCCTCCCGTGGGACGGTGAGTTCGATTTTTTCTCTGCTGGTTTTCGTTTTCCTTTCCGTCGCTGGGCACGTCGAATCGAAAACGGGTCCGATTTCACGGCGGGTTCGGCGGCCGAGGCCAAATCTAACCTATCCCGCATGATCATGATTTGTCTGAAACTTTTATAAGCCCTTTAGTGTCCACTCGCGCTCCATTTTGTCCGTGAGGTGCACACGGGCGGGCCTAGGAAAATGAAACGCAAAAGGAAACAGAGCAGAGGGCAGCACGAACAAAAAGGCAGCTTCAGCCGAAGCGGGCGGAAAAAAACTCCACCCCCTCCTAAAAAACAGGAGCCTCCCACGGCGCGACGGAGGAGATTGGATGTTATTTGTACACCCCATTTGACTTTCCATTCAGCTTTGTATGCGGCCGGGGCGATCCCGCGAAACCCACCGCGCGCTGCCATGGGGATCGGTTTTAAGGGTTGGTTTATCTACTCGCTTTCACAGAAGAACGCCTTTTTTATCCGGCCGGGATGCTTCGGCGCCCGCGCTCACGGTGGAATAGGATTCCGCCGGGGACAAAGTGCTATCGCGCGATACCGCGCGTGTAGAAATAAAACAACTGCACCGACAAAAAGAGGCGAAAAAAAATCAACGCGAGTTTCGTTCCCGAAACGAAAAACCCCGGGACCGCAGCAGATGTGCAGGCAGGCGCAAAGCAAGGAGGTGGAAAAATAGTCCACTCCACCACCGAGTGCGCGCGGCATCCGGCCGGCTCGGGCTCCGTGTGGTGTGGTCAGCCAGCAGCGCGCATCCCGAAAGCTACGGCTTCCGAAGACAACAGGATTTGGCTCGTTTGCGTTTGGCATAGATCAATCCATATTGCAGCGCGTCGCACATGGAGGGAGAGAGAGAGACAGTCGACTGTATAAAGCGGAATCCAGTTTAGTTGATCCCATTTGGTGAAGTAATCTTTTTTCCTCTGTGGGTTTTGTGTACGTATATTTTGCTCCTCTCGTGCTCCCGTTTGCAGAATGCATTGTTCGGTTGCGCCTGGCTTGGGTGAGATTTTTAACAACGCCAGCCGCGGTCGCCAGAGAGTGGGCAAGTTTTTCAAAAATGTTTTTTTTTTCTCATTAGAACATCGGAAGAGGGCTAACGTGCATTCTGCATAGGCGGAAGGATATGAAGTAATTTAACGCGTGCCTGACTTGCTCCGAAAAATAGGAGACAGGATTCCGGGAACGTGGTCTCGCCGTCGAACGTGCTGCATTCTAATGAAACTGGGCACGACGGTGGGCATATCGAATTGAAGCGAATTTTAGTGTATTATCAATGAAAAGGGGTAAAGCCATGCAGGTGGTTCGAATGTCAAACATTGTTGATTGTTTTACTGATTGCTTTACGTTTGCATTCTCCTTTCCGATCCAAATTTCTGTCTTCTGATTTGGTTTTACTTAGCATCTACGTTCTTGAAAAGATCCGTATTTGTTAGTTACGCATTAGATAGTAACATCTTCATAATCCATTTGCCTGTTATGATTTAACCATTTCATTCTCTTTCAAATATGTTCCTCGTCATTTTTGTTCATATTGGTTCACGCTTGATACTATGTGCATCATCTGAGTACATGACTTGTTGTTTTCTTCTCTGATTGATAGACAATACTACAAGCTGACAAATTTTTAACTCACAACGACCGTGCTTGGCATGTGCATTGTTTTGCTTGATTATATTTCTTCTGTTTACATTTTTTTTAAATAAATATTAATGGTTATATTACACTCAACTGTTGCAACGACCGTTTATCCATCACCGAAACGTTGCGTCCAATGGTAGAATAAAGAATGAATAACACGAACCCCTTGCACGCTTGCCGATATTTTCACATCAAACGCTCTCGTCGCCTTATAGAAGCTCCTTCAACCGAAGCTTCCATCCGGCCGGTGGTACAGTAAATGAGTAAAATGAATTGAATAATGAACCTTCGAAAATTGGCAACTCATGCGTATAAATTCTGCAAATTGAATAAAAACCTACGCATCCGCCCACCGTTCATACAGCGTAATGGAGCGGCAATCGTTTGCAGTCTCGGGGTAGGAAACGCGCCAGCGTCTACCTTGCCGATTCTGTGCGCCCCACCGAGCCCGCGCTCCGGCTCCTGCTCCCCTTAATCGAAAACTGGAGTAACGCATTGTTGTACACCCCTTCCCGGTTCCCGCGCACCGACACGAAGGAAAAAGCTTATGCACCCACTTAGGGAACTTTCCGTTCCCGCAGGAGCGCTACAGCGCTGTGGCACTCGCCTTCCCACTCGCAAACGATGACAAGAAAGATTATGATGAAACTCCCGGGAGGACGTCACCGGAAACCGTATCCCGGCTGTCGCCCCCCTCGCCCCCTGTCCTACCAGGACTCGCCGTTTGAAGTTGTTTACTTCTCTGTTCTACCCCTAGAGTGAAAGACGTAGAGCAAGAAAAGTGCCCATGTTTTTTTTTCACCTCCCAACCCTACAACCCCTCAGTGTAGCTTGTTTTACTGAAAAAGCCACCACCAGCGCGATGTGTTTGTGCGAGTGTGAGTGAGTGTGGCTAAATGGGAAGGAAAAAGCTGCACTGCTTCGGTGGTATCGCTTTCATTGATACTCCTTTCTTCGCCGGTGCCTTTTCTTTCGAGCCTCATTGCTAAAACGGTTCCCATTTATGCAATCATCCAGCGCTTCTCCATCGAGGGGAGAACGTGGAAGCAGCTATCATATCTGCTGACGTCAGTGGCGAGATGAATACGGAAGAATGCGGTACCTGCGCGAATGGAACGAAGCGCACCATGTTTTGGCATTTAGCCACAGCTCTTACTCGTTACTTTAAAGTCGAGTTTCATTATTTGGCAGGAACTTAAGACGAAACGAAATGAATACATTTCTTGAAACCCCTATTTTTTATAACATTCTACTGATACTCAATTTCATCAGCTCATTAAAATGTTTTGAAAAAATGTTGCAAATTTGTATACAGTGTGGCTGATTCACAAATATGCACCGAAATGTATGCAATCGGAATTCATTTACATAGATAGTGTTCTTTAATCAAACGAAAAGACCATATCCTATGCTGGAATTGGAATCGAATTTGCTTATTAGTGCTTTTTCGCCCTTACTCCAGCAATTTGAGACCGGTTTAGATATGTCAATCAAATTTCTATCCAATAAAGCAGCATGTACCTTGTAATTGTATCGCTTCAGCTTTCAACTTATCAGCGGTCGAACTCTCATTAATTAGCACCTGTCAAACGGAGCTTGAAGTAAAAAATCGTTAGTGACGTATTAATACACCAGCTGACAGCTTTATGCATTTTCACTCACCTCTTCCAACGCTCGAAAACAAAATTCATCACCTCGTTCCCTCTAATATCAGCAAACATGCTGACAGTGTAATAGTGATTTAAATTTCCCTGCCCAACCAATTATCAAACTCAACCCTCCTCACTAAGTTATCACTGAACCAATAGCGCTGGCGCCTTCACCGTGGCTAATCAGTTCGGCACACATCAGTGTGTCACAATTTCGTAAGCCATCCCTGCGCAAATAGAAACCACTGAAAAGGGGGTAGTTCTCCCGTGAATCGGGGAACCACTTTGTCCTCCCATCGAGTGGCTGGGTGTGTGTGTGTTTGTTCATCTGATTTCTGCTCCCATCATGCCACCTGCGAGCCGTACCCGCCTACTAAGTACGCGCTGATCATATGCAAATACGGTGTCATTGTCAGGACGATATGGCAGATGCCAAACCCAAACGCGCGTCAAGTCAAGGATAGGGCGCGAGTGAAAATTAAACAAAACGGTCCCCCGGAGGAAACCCCCCGCTTGGGGAGGAGGAAGGGGTTCGCGGGAAGGTGAATGTACACGATTTTGTTATTCATTATCCACCATTATCCCAAACTCAATCACGCACACACACACACTCGCGCACACACTCCCATGTGTGAGAAGCAGTTCCTTAAGCGCATTGTCTTCACCGACGGGAAAGGAAGCGCAAACCCAATCTAGGTTGGAAGGAATATGAATAAATTTGAATGTTCATTGCCCTGCGGGCGCCGTCGCCGTGTCTTACCTGTCGCCCTGCTCCGCGCGTTGTTCATTAATCGTGCTCTTCTCGCTCCCCGAGGAGATACTGCGCCCGTTCGGCGCACGGCGTACGGTGTGTTCCTTGGGAGCTTGTTGCGTTAAGGCATACACGTGTGGCCTACAAGTACATCCCCATTACACACCGGTGCATGGTGGCTGAAAAGACATCGATAGTAAACCATTGTTAGTGTTAGTCAAGTGCGCTGGAACATGCGAGAAATTATCATAACATTAGTCATGGTGGAAGCATCCGCGGAGTTCGTCTCGGGCGCGTTTAAAGAAGCTTTATTAAACAACGTCGCCGGGCTGAATCTTTAATGTCTTTCCCAGCAGCTAACAGCGCCGCCTATTGACCTTTTCGGTGGCAACATGACGGCGGTGTGTGTGCTATGCGAGCCTCGCCTGACACATCCCGGCGGCGGTTTACTGCTCACTTCCATGTCGCAGCCACCGCAGCCAGCTCGTCCCGGGCCGCCAGAACCTACACGATTTGTTGTTCGGTAAATGTCGACTTGTTTCAACAAAAGTTCACTTTTGTTTCGCTCATTTCGGTGACAACCCGGTACAGCGTCAACTCCGAGCTTTCGCCGTGCGTGCCCGTGTTTATGATAAACATGTTTGTACTGCTACGTTGGCGGCGCACAACCGGAGCCCGGTGGCGGCGGCGCACAGTCAAAGTGGGCTGCCGAGCAAATTACACACTGCTCGTACGATTATTGACACATGTTTTAGTCGATAATTTCCCAGAAGTCACATCAAGTTATGCGAGCGTTCGCACCTCCCGGTCGCCTGTGTGCACACGGGTGTGCGTGAGAATTGGGCCCCTCCCCCAGAACTAGTGCGGGAACGCAGGGCTGCAAAGAATCACATGCCGAAAGCGTGAATCAATATGGACACGGTAGCGTCGGATGCCGGCGACACGACAGATAAAATTGCTGCGAGAAAATAAAGGCACGCCACTGAAACGATCTACCTGGAGCCAACCTTGGTTGGTTAGCTTGGACTATGGGCCTGTCCAGATCAAATATCGGTGACAACCTTTTGTTTGCTCCTCACAAAAACGGCAGGACTTACATTCCAGACAAGCCTCTTCATAGGATTTTGGCATGTTTTTTTATTCATTTTCCTAGTTTTTAAGACTAGTTGAATGTTGTAGCACGCAATCACATACATTTAGGCGCGTTTTAAAAGCAACGCCACTGAAACGCATCGTTATAAGCCGGAAAGTATGCAACTCGTATTACGCACAAGCTTATAAATGCTTTATTGTCGCTTCATTGCACTAACTATTCCATATTAGGTTTATTATATAGCCCTTTTTGACCGCTTTGGACCGATCGTGCCTATAACGAAGCAAACCTACCACCAGACCCAAATCTTCACGTCCCGATCGCTCCAATGAGCGTTGTATGGCGCTCGTGGGAAAACATCCATGCCGTGTGTTTGCATTCTCGCCCCCCCGGAACTGAGCAGAGTGCATAAAGCAAAGACCAATAGTTAATGCTCCGCTCGCTGTTGCCTTATCAAACACACAGATGCGTACGAGCCTGGAGCAATCTCGTATTACATGCACGTGATCCAAAAAAAAACACCTCTCCAACCGGAAGCAACGCTTGCGCGGCAACCGGATCTCCCAAACTCAGGTTATTTATAAATTTAGCACAACTTATTTGCATTGCAGGCGAGCAGCGGCGAGATGCAAATGTGTGCAAGCAAATTTGCTGTAAAATATGAACATTAACGAAATCAAATCAAACAGCAGCAAACTAAGTGTGCTTTCGCGGACTGCGTTCCACCGGTTCTGGCGTCCCGACCGGATGGAAAATCGATGCGAGAGAAGGGTGATGATATATCTGTGTGTGTGAGAGAGCGCCACAGCGATGTGCTATTTGAGCCTATCCCTATCTCACCGGGATCTGGCCCGGTTCTGGACGCGGTCGGTTCGAGCACGCGAAATGCGACACTAATCCCAACCCGACCGCCACAAGCGGACGTCCTACGTCCGTTCCCGAATTGACGCTAATAGCTCGATGTTGTGGAGCGATTGGCTGAGCCTAGGCGAGTCGTCTAACACGCGCGCACACACGCACGCATTTGGCGTCGGTCGAAAGTTACGCTTTACGGTTTGCGGTTACACAAGATTCACTGGAGCGGTCATCATTAATTTGTATGATTGATGTGCGATGTAGGTTTGTTCCGGCCGGTGCAGGAGGATTTTGCGAAGCGCGAGCCGCATTATGGTGCGATGGGTGCGATAGGAGGAGTTGTTGCATCGTACGCGAGGTTATCTACGCGGGTTATGTATGGGTTTCAATAAAGGTTGATTGTGCAACTGCCGTTGCTTGGGCAGGAGCGTCCAGCTTGCGGTTGAGGGCTAGAACGCAGCTGGTGTACAGAATGGTTTGCAACATCTAATAAACTGAGCAACTTTAAGTGGAAAGATTGAAGGCGTTCTCTTTTTAAACAGTACTTTCTGTGTCTGTAGACAAGCATTAGCATTCTAATCTAATCCCGCTAACTTCAAGCTTCATGCGAAATATTTGTAGAATAAAACACAAAGCAGTTTTTCGCTGGAAATAAAAACCTTCTTCCGCGTTATTTGCCGTACAGATGTTGGAGGCTTCAATTGCCATTTGTCTGACCGATCGCGCACGTTACCGCCGTGTAGGTGGTCTTATATTTCCCAACGCACATTTGCTTGATTTGAGCAGGTGGAACCGAACGGTCCGAGTCCTTCCGTGAATCTCCACTCGATGGTTGGAGTGAGTGGATTACGGTTCCGTGTTCGCTGGAAACGGATTTAAAAGATGCCCACTGTGAGCGGCTCTCGGCCGAAACGCTAAGCTGGTCTTTGTTTTTGGCCAATTCGAGTTTGTTAAGGGGTTTCAATGGATGTTGTTTGTTTTTCTGTCTTCATGAAAGCAAGACTCACGAATACGACCGAGTGGACACGAGAGCCTGCATGCACATCCAGTCGATTCTGGATGTTCTCTATACTACACATCAATATTCCAGGCTCAACTCAGCTGTAATGCGATTACCGAACGTGTCGCAACGTAATCAGTGCAAACACCGAACATGCAAATGCAAAACTCAACCAGCAGGCAGCGCTGAGCAAACAGAGCTGCCCAATTAAACGTCACCCGATAGCGCGATATTTTGTCAGGCCAAAACACGGCGGCCAAAGCTCGCGCGAACGCTGAACAAACATCCCGGGTGCCGACACCCGGGGACTGATTACGCGCGATGGGAGGGAAGGTGGTAAAATAATAAAAGGCACCATCTAAACATAATTAAACCATCATGTGCAGGTAATTGATTTATGGTGTGTATGTAAATCGCTCCGGATCGCGATGACAGGAGCACGTTGACGCACGGAACGGACGCACTCCAAACTATGATGACAACGGCCCGGCCCCGGGACGGTTGTTGGCCCTTCGCTGTGAGTGCCATCTTGCGAAGCCGAACGTCAAACTCCACTTACACCACCGTGCAAGAATTAAAACCATCAATTCTTCATGCTCGCCTGGCTGTGGAAGCGTTCATCTCCCAAGAGGTCAGTTAAGACGCCCGTCCTGGCGCACAAATAACACTCCAACAGCCGCCGTTCGTCAACAGTCGTGGTGGGGCTGGCTGGTTCGCTTGCGATAAAGTGTTTTACAGCAGTGTAAGCAATCAAGAAACAAATCAAAACTCCCCAAGTGCTAATAAATTGTGCCACCATGTCTGGTGAGCGCACGGTGGAGCAGACTTTGCACCGTTTTTCACCTTTGAGGAGGGTTTTTTATTGTATTTGCTGTATGAAGAAGTCCGTCAGACATTTAGCTAAGTGACGGCTCTCTCAGCACCCTGCCCGGACAGCATCCGATCGATCAAGGTAAGCAGAGGTGCAATGCCTGCTAAACGAATGCTCGTCTGCACTGACCTGCGTTGCACGCCTGCAGGATGGCTCATTGTAAATTCAAATGGCGAACATTGACGTCCGGTGAGTGATATGCGATTTGCATAATGATGAAGTCATGCGGTTCGGCAGGAAGGCTGTGGCAGGAAACCATAATCAACCGAGATCGATATGACTCAATGACCGCACCGGGGCGGTTGTGTTATGATTAGATCCAATGTTTGCCATGGTTGGAGTGCATTCGATGCCGGCACAGGGCACATTCCGCCTCGGTAATCCCATCCGAAAGACCTTTAAATTGCACCCGGCTGCTGAAGCTGTGCGGCCAGAAAACATTAGCCCCTTTACGGGCGGTGCCACTGGCGATGAGAAATGTAATTTATGGTATGCATGTGTGCCTTTTTATGTGTGCTTCCGAGCGCTTGCCAGCCACGAACGGGCGCCTCTCGCCCCGAACCACTCGATTACCGGCATTAGTGCATGGCGATGTCATTAATGTAGTAAATCATGTTTTCTATCAATAATTTTGCGGTTTCCAGCCCGCCCGTTTGCCCGCCAGCTTCCGCGCTTTAAAACACATTCGATTACAAACCTCCCGTGCGCCGTACGCCGCCGTAATCGCAAAACCCACACCATAAGTTACCCGTTCGCCCGCCGGAGAACGATGCGAGTAGGGTGGCTGGTGGAAACTTATGAGTCATCCCGAGATGGTCCCGGAAGGAAATTGAATCTTCCCTGCTGCTGCTGCTGCTGCTGCTCGAGAGTACAACTTACGGCACCGATAACGAGCACCGAGTACGACTGGCTGCCATCGAGTACCAACCTAGCGTGCCAGCGAGCAGGCGAGCCTGCCTGCCTGCCAAGAAGCGCTCGTACGCCATGTAACTAATGAGCAATCCCACCTCGTGGGCGTTCCACCACCTTCGCCGCGCGGCCAAATGACCTGCCCACGGATGCACGCGCGTGCACGAGTCCGTGATCGTGATCGAAATGGGTTTATAATTTATTTATGTCTCACAATTGTCGCCCGCGCCACGCGCCCACGCCCGTCCGGGTGATAATGCTCACACGATGCCCGCCCGGATATGGGAGCTTCCGGTGTAATGTAAGACCTGCTAATAGGGGCAGCTTTTGCGAGTACTTGCGAGGTGTTCGCGAGTTAATACGCATCGATTGGTAATTCACGGGAGAGCCGCAAGTGTACGCCGTTGTTAAATGGGCAAGTAATATTTAATATAGTTGAAGTGACCATTTTTGAGTGTTCAATTATGGGCATGATGTGCAGATTTAGACGACTTAATATGTAGGCTATAACCCACAAAATGAGTTCGTCTATATACGAAGGCGAGTGAACTAGGTTGATGCCCGGCTCCAGTTTTCTTTGGTGATGCTAAGCTCGAGACGGTTCTGGACTAGGTTAGTTCAAGTTAGTAGAAGAACTGCGTTGTGAAAACGGATGTCTAAATCCCTAGATTATTTTAACCCACGGTCAGTTAAATATCTGAATATCTGGAACTCAGGAATAGATCACCATCACCATTAGAGATACCTTTGATGACCAAGTTTTCATTGGTCAAACGATCACCCATACTGATAATACCACCTTTTAACGTTGCTTCATAGAAGTTGCAGTGGTTCGTTAGTCTAGATCCTTTGCTTATCCACATGCAAGCGTAATCAGTTAGTTAAATAAATGAAATTAAATTTCGCTTAAATCAATCGCAACATTACTCCGTCGATATCTTCACTGCAGCTGAGAACCTGACAGGCAATAACTGTTTAACCACGCCCCACCCATCGCCAGTGCTCCCACCCCCCCGAAGCGGCTGTCAGTTACTGCAAATTCAATTAAACGTTACACATCTTCCGCGAGTTACGAGTCGCCCGGACGGCCGGGCCCGGCACACGAGTAGCCCGAAAACATCAATGTCTCCATGTCGACGCGGTGGACATGCACCAAGGGGGCGGCCTAAACCGGACGCGCCAAAAATGGAAGAAACACACAGCGAGACACTTACCCGGGCAACGGTCGTTTCGCGCTCGATTGATTCGAGGGCAAACGCGGCGGGCCAATTGCGCGCGCCGTGTCCGTGTATCGCCGTTTCGGTTCCGTGGCAAGGGTCGATCGGGACCGGAGGAACACACTATCCGGTCGGCACTAAATTCGATCTGCTGCGCTGGGCGCCTGCCTGCGCCAGTCTGTCTGGCAGCGAGCGGTCCTGTCGTAAAAGGCGCACATTTTTGCATCACCAACCGGGAACGGGAGCGAGCCGGTGGGTCTGGGTCGTTCGGGGCTGCCACGGGGACCCACCGGGGTGCATCGTGGAAGATTTGGGTAGTGCATGCAAAATTAATTGAATCGAATGTTTACGGGATTATTTCGGGATGCGGCTGGAGATGGACGTGGCGTTTGCGAAAACCTCGTTTGCAGCTGCAAGTTAACATGATGGCGCCGGCCCGGCCCGGTTCGCTCTAGGCGCTCGGCGAGTGACTTGGAAATGCTGGTCCGTGCCGTTCGTGTCCATTCGAGTGAGTCACGGGCCCTCCTTACGGATTGCAATTAGATTGGCGTTTCCCACAGGTCGATGTGATGTGTGTGCCTGTTTGGTTTGTGCTGCACGGTTGGCAAGCGCTCGACAAGACTCCGGGCACGCTGGGCCACCGTTCGCCAACTTCGTTAACCGTGTTTGGCGGACGCTTTTTCTCGAATTTCCAAACTCCGCCCGGACCGTTAACCTGCGCCGTCGTGAATTGACAGGCCGCCCGACGGCTGTGAAGCGTTTGGCGTTTTGTGCAAATGCGCCGCCTTCTTGGATCGAATTTCATGTTTGTAATTCATTTACGAATTGGTTCATTGATTTGCGTTGATCAAGTTGATCCATTTTACGGCGAAGAATTACTACAAACAAGCGGGTATGACGCTCGGTGGCGGCATGAATATTTCTTTTTCGACTTTTTCGAGCCGGTTTTCGCTTTCCGCTACACCTTTTCATCTCGGCAAACAGTTCAAGCCCGACACAATCAACAATTTGAAGTGTATTGTTTCACTTTCAACAGCTTTCTTTCGCTCAAACCCACACCCGCTCCCGAAAGTGGTGGGAAAACAAATCGTTGAGAATATCCAATCCATTGGGTCGAGAGAGAGAGGGAGAGAAAAAAACCCTTCGAAAAAACGTTCGGCTTCTGTTGAAGCAGTTCGGAAGCGTGGCTCAAAATTTTATTTCCCACCACCCGCGAGTGTCTCAATCAAGAGACCACAACGTTCGCGGTCATTTGATCCTGAGCGCGCAGAGGCGGGACGAAAAAAAAAACGAAACCACCCACCTCCCGCATGCGTGGGTTTTGCTGGGCGGCTAAATTATGCAAATATTTGATGAAAAAGTTTAGACACTTGATTGAATATTTACCGACTGCGTTGACGCAACTTTTTCTTTTTTGCCTTCTATTTTCGTTTCTCCCCATTGCCGTTGCTGCCACCCCGATACGCCTACACGCGGCGCTTTTCGAGCGCCGCGCTGGATGACCGCAGGACACTGGCTGTTTTTATGATTGTTTATCTTCGGGTTTCGGCAAATCGCGCTGTTGACGGCCGCGCTCGGGTTGTGGGCTGGAGTGGGATGGCCCTCTGGCTGGGATGTTTCCTTTTCATCAGCACGCTTTCACGCCCGACCCCTTCGACCTACAAATCTCATTTCCGACGGTCGGCGCCTGGCCCCTGGTGCCCGTGCAATCCAGGGGTGCCAAATCAGTCGGGGGCGGGGAAAGTTGCTCCCGGCGACTAAACAAAACGGAAGTCACCGCAGGTAGCGCTCGGCTGATGATTTCTGTGTGCGGGTGCGGTGGGCCCGGGTTCGGAACCGGAGGGAGTTCGACCGCGGAAACCATGCCGAAAGTAAATTATGCTATCGTTCTCATTGTTTTTTTTTGTTGTTGGTCGGTTTTAGGTCTAATTTCTTGATGGTTATTTTTCACGAGATTTTCATCAGAATTTCTAGTTGTCTTGTATCCTTTTTTCGATTATAGAGTGTGCTTGGTTCTGCAACGCAAATTGCTGTAAGGATAAATGTAGAATAAAATCAGAAATATCAATCCGATCAGAAGCAATCACAACAATATCAAAGCAAGATCGCCAGGACAATCTGAAAGAAATGTTTTCATAACGCCTGAATGTATGCAATCGTTACATAAATTGCTGTACTGAAGCATTTGAATTGAAAATATTTCGTTTGTCTTCAGCTCTATAAAGCTCTATGTGTTATTGAATGTCTGCTCTATTTCGAAGTAATCCCGGCTTTTGAACCAAACACCAAACAATACTTCGTTCTGAGTAGTCACTCAGAATAATCACACTTAAAAGTATATTTGAATAATTTTAGTGTTAAATTGAAATCATTACAGGCTGCACTAAACTCTCCAGTCAGCGATTTCCCATCCCCCACTTTAAAGTAAACCCTCCTCAGAAAGAATACCTGACCAAACCTGATTTCAACGAGGATCGTGAGAATATTGAGATGAAATGCTTGTGCAATCGGAATGAAGAATACTTAATGCATGCTCCCGCGCATACACACAAATCGGGCCGGAAATGGACGGAAAGGACGGTGTGAAGGTTGGTCACTGGCAGCACCAATAAAATCAAGTAAAAACGCCAAGGCGCACTTGGGAACGGGAAAGCATCAGCACTTGTCCGGTCGTTCGGTTGGAAAGCTCACTCGCGAGAGAGATAAAATGGTTTCGATGTTTTTCGCCGACGCACTCGAAGCAGTAATTGTTCCTGTTCCTGAGTCGCTGCGCACTCGCCCGGAACGGGAAGGAAGCTAGTAGAGCTTGCAGCAGCGAGAAGCACGCCTCAGCGAGGAGACCGCTTCGAGTGATTACGATGGAGTGGGGGAAAAAGAGGTTTGTTTTACTATTAGGATAAAGATACGCGCTCCGTTGATCGATTCTTCGTTTCTTCTTTTGTTTCGTTAGTAGTTTTTGTCGCTATCAAAACACTCCCTCCTTTATGTCCGGTGGTAAATACTGTGCCGTTTAGCACTGCAGAGAAAGGCGGAGAAGCCATGGCGTCTAAATAACACGAACAATAGCAGCGGATGTGCGCGCCACACACTAAAAACTCATCACTGCTGCGAATGGAAAATGGTGGAAAAGGTGTTGAAAGAGAGAGAAAGAGAGAGAGAGAGAGCGAAAGAAATTGCCCGAACGTCCCTTTATAGGTGTCCTTCCACGTTGCGTCCCTTTTCGTTGCTATCTCCGAGGTGTGACGGCAGCTTCAGGAAGGGGGAGCCCGTGGACACGTGGACGCCTTCCCGTGCGGAATCCAATTTAGCGTTTTATCACATTCCCTGTCCCGTAATACGACGTGATCGGATGACGCGCCGCCGGGTTCGGGAACGGGGCTTTATAAACTCTTAAGAATATTCTCATAAGGATGTCTTTTACGACGGACGGGCCCCGGAAATGGGGCCCGTGCGAAAATGGGATGCAAGCAGCCATCCCACCGGTACGGGGAGGACGGTGCCCAATGACCGGTAAACGAAATTACACGACCGTCGCTCATAAAAGCGGATCAATGATCGGATCTGGCGGACGCGCGCGGCGAGAAGTCAAATGGACGAGGAGTCAAATTTTCTCACCCGGCGAGGTGTAAACGGCTACGTGTACGGTGTGCTCCGTGACCGTGCTTTCGTTGATTTTTCGTCCCTCATTTGTCCGGGGTTTTTTCCTTCGCTCCCTTGGTGCAGCGTAGTCTCACTTAGGTGCCTCCTTTAAATTTATAACCGAACCTAGCTCAGGATGACCAGTGTCTGAAAAAACCATCCCCTTACATCCACATTCCGTCCGCAAAAGGGACGCAAAAGTGATGGGTGGCGTTCCGTGGTCACTAAGCTGCCAAGTCCCGAAATAGCGTCCCGAGCGCTATTGGCTAGTGGTGGAATATTTCTGCGAATTTGGGTGTCCTACTTTTCCTCTCGATAGGTAAGGTGAAAACAGGAAGCGTCCGATTAGGAGGCACCCGTCTCCGACGGTATTTGGCGAGGGTGATGGAACAAAATGCCACCCGAAATTACCGAGCGTAGCCTTTAATCGGATTTATGATTGGTACGAGTGGTACTTACCGGAATCGATTTATTAAAAAATAGTCCCTTCTCCTGGGCCGGTATTAATCTGGCTGGCTCGGCTGCCTGGCTGGGTGGGTGTGGGAAGTGCGCCCACTGGCCGAATATTGGCATCTGTGGGGCACTTTTTTCCCCCCCCGAGCAACAGCTCGGCTCCATAAGCTTCGTTCTGAACGAGACTGGAGCACCCAAGGAGGGTAATTTTTAAAAAGGTACATTCTGCACCGTAATTGATGCTGGGGATTTGATGGTTTTGACGCTGTGGCGGGAATGCGAAGACGGTGATGGGATTAAAGTTGAATTTTTTGAATCATTTTACGTATTTGACACACACACACTGAGGGATTAGTTTATTTCGTCCTCAATCATAATCCCTTATTCATGTTCTGATAGTTACACCAGGTATAAGAAGTAGAGAAAAACTCAACATTTTCATTGGAGATATCTTTAAAATTCTCGATCGTTAAATATCTAGAACATGATCTCCTTAAATTGAATCTTTTTCTTCATTGCTTCATAGCAAAAATCGATACTCCCGTCCAGTGAGATGAATATCGCCAGAAGGAAGCGAAAAAAAAAAACACAAAACCACACATCACTGCTAAGCCCCCGTCGAGAGATTGGAAGAAGAATGATCAGATTTTTAGTGAAGCTTACACCAGAGCTTACTCTGCGGCCTTCGTAAGCGAAAATATACTCCAAGAAGCACACACACACGCGCATCGTGCCATCATAATCTTCGGCCACTGTCCATCCGACCCACGCGCAAACACCCTGCGGGACTTGCACATCATAATAATAACAATAATAACGTGTGACTGGGTGGAATTTTGAACGGCCGTTCGGTCGGTGACCTGGGTTTATTACTTTCCCTTTGCGCTTCTGCTTCTGCGACCGTGGAAACCCGCGCCTCGGGCGTGGATCGTTATCCTTTCGCATGAGCCGGCGGCATTAGGTTGTGGTTTAAGGGCGAAGATTTCTATGAATCCGGATGTATGTTTAGGATCATGCGGATGCGCCCGGGTCATGCGGGCGTAGAAAGCGTGAAGAGAGTATCCCTTTTTTCGGGAGGGGGTGTTGTTGTTATTGCTACTGCTGTTAGCGAATAAGTATTGACCGACTGGCCCCACGGGGAGTTCGAGATGTGGCGGGAGCAACAAAAAAAAGGGTCAGAAGAATTATGCCAGTAGGGCAACGCTTATTACGCTTTATTTGATTAGAGATCATATAAGCAGAGGAGTCCGAGAGCCGGAGCTCGGTTTCGGCTTACGGGGAGGATAATGGTCATGGTAAGCAGGAGGGAAAAGGATCCAGGTTTCTTCCTATTTTCAAATAGCTGGTCAGTACATGATTTCGATATTTTCTTTGTGCCTTAATTCGAACTCAATTTCGTGAAATGAACCATTGGCATTCATCTTTTATTAACATTTTCCTTCGATTTGCAACCATTTGTATACCCAATCTTGGGCTAAATATAAACCGAATTGAAGCATAAATGCGAGATTTAACGAATGGAATTTGAAACCCTATTTCCATTAAAGGTCAAACTTGGTGTTATGATGCTACTGTTTCGGTGAAGTTATCACAAATGGCCCTTTACGTGTCTCTCATCTCTCAGAATCAATTTTCGCTACATAAATATAACTCAAAATTCGAGTTATTTTCAATTAACATGTGATTTATTAGAACTATAGAATCACACAGCTAGAGCGTGTAGCAAAAGGAGCTCGCACGACTGCCCCATGTGGAAGATTTTAACCCGATGATAGCAAAACCCCACTGGGAACACCCCATCGCCTAGATGAAGCATTAATCCGCACACGTGGAGCGGAAAGAATATTGCCATGATTAGTGCCTGGTTTGTGTATTGAGTGAGAGAGAGAGAGAGAGAGAGAGAGATACGGAAAGCGAGAGAGAGCAACAGTGAACCCAAACATGTGCCCGTTTTCGCAGGCACACAAGCACACACCGTGCGGTCATGCACATGCTCCTTGGTGCATTTGTTCAACGTGAAAAATCCCACGTCCGGTATCGCGTGTGCGTGCGTTCGTGCGAAAACGGCGACTGAAACCGCTGGATGGCGAAAAGTTTATTTTTCACTGTAATTGAATACACCGTATCTAATGGGTTTCGCTTATTTTTTATCTCCGTTATCGCGTTATTGGTCGATTTTAATCATCTGCACACCATCCCGACGGAGCGATTGCACCTGCGATAACGTTAGCGTGTGAATATAGTGCGCCATGGACATAGCAACAAATATTCAGCGGAATGCTTATAGAACAAATTGAAAGCATTACTGAGCAATACGCGTCATCTCATATGATGATGTGATGTTATTAGAAGATAAACTCTTAGAACATGAGGTGAGTGAATCAAGAGTTTTACTTAAAATATGTCATTAACAAGTCTTGTCTTGGAAATGGCAGCTATAATATGTCTATGGCCTCTATCAATAACACATATCTCATCGGTAGTGTATCAGTAGGAAATATTTACAACATTCGCAAATAATGCATTAGTAAAGCGTGAACAAAGTGGCTTTGTAGTGTACATTGTATAACTCTAAGCGTTGTTTGGCCCAAAGCCCAAAAGTATGCAATCTGCACGACACAGTGTATGAAATCCGGTTCAAATCCGCTTTAGCTAGGGTCTCCCAACTTGATGCCATTTGTAATAAGGCAGGACTCTATGAAGCGTCGGACAAACACGATACTGTCGTGTGAGTTATCCAAATTTAACGAATGTAAACGTACGAACACACAAACAGCAGCCAATAGCCTCCTCGTGACAATTAACAGGATGAAACCGCAAGGTGTTTACGGTTTCAAGGTGTGCATCAGACGAAATCAAACTGGCTTGTTCGATGTCTTGTTTGTCTGACGGAGCACCTCCATAAAATTACTGGAATTTGACTCGCGTTTGTCTTGTTCGATGTCTTGATCGACGGCTTATAGAGCCCTGCCCAACCTGCACATTTATGTCTTTTATCGTTTTGACATTTACTTCAGTTGAAGCAGTTCCCGTATTTAACTCGCAACAGCCAACACAAACAGTTTTAGTTCAGGTTTAGTTCAAGATTTCGTTTGCACCACTTCCCACTCCTCATTCAACCATCCTCGTCCGAAGAGTCACACCGGTTCGAAACGAAACACCACCGCTCCTATTTCCTTATTACCCGAATTACGTCCATCCGACGGTCGGTAATTTCAATCTCACCGAAACTCCCCCAGCGGTGCTTTGTTTCAATGTGCGGCCAACACACTCCCGAACCGCCAGAAAGTCTAACCTCAATTCGAATCGAGCCGGGCGGCGCTCGAGACATTCGCAATATGTCGTACCGGCCCAGAGGAGCCGACCCTTGCGAGACGGTCGAGTGCCTTCAAGTAGCAGGCCAGGCTGGCGAGCGGGCGAGCCCGGCAATTAGTCGGCCGGATTGAGCAATTCATGGAAGCGTATCAGGCTGGCATCGCAGCGGAAGAGCACCGTTCGTACGGCACTAAAAATCCCGCAACGAAATGCGGAATGTGCGGACAGGCCCGGGCGAGGTCTTTCAAAACGTACGGCGTGCAGGTAAACCCAACGAGGGGCGGGTTTGTTGTGAGGTGGTCTGGTTTCGGTTTTATTGACAACAAAGCGAATCCTTCATTCGCCGGAATCGGTCTTGAGAATCCGGCACATGCTGAGGTGCTGCAGACGGGCACGTGGAGCTCTCGGGGTACGAAAATATGTCCTCGCCCGGTACGGCTAGGAAATTAACTTCGAATGACGCATCCATGGCGATACACTCGGTGCGCGCAAACCATATCTGCTAGATTAACATTGGGTCAAGCGAAATGCCGAGAAATGTCGCAACGCAAAAGCGCACCTTCAAAACAAATCTGCAAGCTAATCTTGTACATGTGTCCTACCGGTGTTGCGGCTGCTGCTTCGGTTGTCTTGCTCAGCCGAGCGCATGGGTCCTGCCGAGCAGCATTCATAATGCTTTTACCGTAAAAGTCAGATTAGCAGCGCAGCGCAGTTCGTACGCTGTTAAGAATGACCTTTTTTGTGCCGGGTTCGTGTGCGTATATGAGCTCCTTCGCCGTGGAGTTGTGACCGGTTGCCGCTGTCCGTCCTCGGGATGCAGTTGCACCAACGAGCTCGGTAGGTGGAACTTTATGTAACTTAAAAATGAGCACTGCAGGAACGGTCTTGATTCAGTTTTTTTTTTGTTCATCCTCTCTCTCTCTCTCTCTTTCACTTTGTCGTGTCCCTCATAGCAATGTAACGAGGTCGCCGGCGGAAGCACATGTACACGGGCATGGAATGAACTTACGATCTTTTGTACAATTTGCATAAACCAGGTTCCTGTTGGCTTTCGCCATCGCTTCCATGCAGCTTACCTGGTCCTACGAGGAGCTTTTTTCTCCTATCCTCGACCCTGCTATTACGGTGTAGTTTTCCTTCATGTATCGACGATAGCTGCTGCTGCCGCTGTTGCTGATGCTGGAGAAGACGGAATGAAGGAAGATTTAATGTTGTTAAACAGCAGTTTTATGTTGAGAACATACAAGTACTTTCCCAAACAAAGGAAAAAAAGAAGCGACCCGGAACGCCGTGCTCTGCGTCGTCCGAAAGGATACTCACAGCGTGGGAGACGGATCTTGTTGTCGTTACCACATGCTTTACAATATGCACATTGCATGCGGCTCGTTTGGGTTCTTTCAATATGTATTCGGTTTTGAACGTACAGAAAAATGACATTTTAATTACCTTCTGTTCCGTTGAATTTCATGGAGCTTTTCGAGCATTACCGCTCAAGGGGACCTTCTACATACTTGTTTGTTTACCGAGCTCGCCTACTAGATCGATTTGGATGACAGGTGTAAGCACAGAGTGACAGCTGATGGACATGAGGATCACAATAATAAAGCAAAAAAAAAAAACATTGCAACAGTCATCAAATATTTGCCGAGCACATCCGGAGCATTATTTTGATAACCAATTTTGCTAAACCGCTCACTCTGCCGGGCGTGCCCTCCTGAACGACAACAGGACGACCTCCCAAAAGTTAAGCCATTCCGGATGGAGGTGGTGGTACCTTCATGCTGCTCGCCTGTAATAGAACGCGCCACGCTCATTTCGCTGACTCATAAAAACCATGCACGATTGTTCAATATCAGCATGTATGGCGCATGCAAAGGCGCGTACCGGGACCGGTGGTGCCCTTGCGCCCGGATATAATAATATCCATTGCCGTTAATCGACACCCCGAACGGTGCAGATCGTCTTCATCGGGAAGACGACGGTTTTTAAACAACATTAAAGGCGCTGTTGCTATCGACGAGACCACCACGTGGGTGTGTGTGTGTGTGTGTCTGTGGGAATGATTATGATGATGATGACGATAATGATGACAATCTTATCTGTTGAAACTTTTTCTTCCACTGTCACTGGCGTACGGTGCATGCATACGTGTGTGAGAGAGAGCGCTCCTCGTCGACGGAGCGAGCGAAATGATAAGAAGATCACGTAGTTCAGGAAATAATTTATACCGACGTCAGCGCTAGCGAAAACGAGTTCCGGAGTTTGGCCCGGGAGCGGGAAGCACCGTGCCGGCAAACGAGGAGGAACCACTTTGCACGATTTCTTCCTGTTTGGTATGCACATTAGATTCTCGCGCTGCCCGAAAAGTTCCGTGCTGGCGCCACCGCCACAGGTCACAATAATGGGGCGGCGGAGTGACATGACCGGGGCCCAAAACTGCACTACTGCTGCTGCACGTCTCTCACGAGTCTGACCCACGGTTCGAACTTACTTTCCTGCACGTACGGTGCATTTCGTGCGCCCCCAGTGCAGAGGGCTGACCCTTTCCCCGGGTCGAGTCGAGCGATATGTATGTAGCTAGAATTTTACCACAATTTTACAGCTTCTCGTGCTTTCCGCGAGAGCGATTGGAACGGACAGACTGCAAGCTGGTAGCTTTTAGGGGGATTTTGGACAGTTAAAAAGTTCTTGCTCCATTGTACCGAAATTAAGCAACGGTTTATGAACTTATTGGAGCCTGCAGCGCTAGTGACTATAATGCAGCAAATAAGAGACACTGTTCTTGAAACGCTCGAAACCCAGGTAAGCCCAAGGAGTTCCAGTATCACTGAAACCACTCTCTAAACGTCCCGGTTATAAAAGATTCAGCCCTCCAAAATGATCCATCGCAACTGCAACTTGCGAAAGTTGCCCCGTCAAAGTTTTACTACACTCCGCCTTCCAGCTGTCCGCCTCCCAGGCGGGAACACTTCCGGCTGCCGATTGTTTTCGTTTCGCCAAATCGAACGGTTCACACACAGACATGCACTAACTTCTTAATATTCTTGACCGCACCCCGGACGGCATCGAGCGTCGGTCGGGGAAATGTGTCAGGAAGTGCAACTTTATCTCTTTGCTGGCAGCATCTCAAGATGACCTCGGTTTATATATGTACTCTTCGTGAGCTGCCCTGGTTGAGTTGTTGCTTTATTGGGCGGGCGAAACGTTGCGATTCGGTACTTGTCGGAGATTCGATCTCCAACTTTGACAGCTGGTTTCGTGAGGAGGTTCTACTTTTTTTCATTGTGGTTCTTTTGAGCTACTGAAAAGAGAGGGTAAGAGTCAGCTCAGCTGCAAGAGCTACGCTGTAATGGTGACATATTTTATACCAAGAATGCATCTATTGGAACGAATTGCATTCATATCACACTAAGCACGGCAAAGAACCGCATGCTCGGGGATGTTTGCGGATGATGAGGACGGGCTCGGCACACAAAGAAGCGTTCCAAAAAGAAAGAGTCCCCAAGCTCTTCTTTATTTAGCTTAACGTCATTGCGCTCCGAACCCGGCTCCCCGGCAGTGGGTAAGACCCGACGAGTGGAAGGATTTTCCGTGCTCAAGTCCTTCCACGACACTGGTAAGTGCCTGCACGGTGTGAGATAAATGTGCTGTGGGCGATTATCATCAGCCAGTCGCTTACCTGGGCGAGTCGCTTCTTGCCGCCTTGCCACGGACGGGATGCTAATGGGAAAACAATTTTCCAAAATGATTAATGGTGCATATCCTCTTATTCGTACGGGAACTACCGCTACGCAATGGCGCAGCGTGCACACACACTCCCACTCGGGATGCTTGATGAGGACGATTTGTGCGGGATCTTCCTGGGCTGTGGAGCGGATCCGGTTCGGGCGTGTCCTCGTTTCGCTTATCCCGGATGGGAAGGGGCCAAAAGGTGACTACGCTAGTTGTCGTCATTACTTTTCCGTAGCCGGCGACACCGGCACCCTAACGGTAAGGACAAATTTAATGCGCCGAGCAGGAGGTGCGCTTCCGACGGAATGCGCCCGAACGGCGGTGTGTTTGTAAGTAAGATATTGTTCATTTGCCGAAAAGTTCCACAACCCTTCCCGGGGACAAAGACGATCTATCATTTGAGGCTACCACCGGCTCTGACCTCGTCGGAGGGTGCGGAATGTCTCCCCACGTTGCCGGACGCCCGAGGAAGAAAAAGACATTTCGCTTCCGACGCTGATGATGTTCGGTGGTTGGTTGGGCTTTCCGCAGGAGAAAAAAACGTGGAAAAAGGATAGGCCATGATGAAGAAAAGTTTCCATCGGTAATCAAGTGTAATGTCCCTCGGCCGACTCGTTTCTGCGGTTTTTTGCCTCTCCGTGTGGGCTGGATCCAGAAAGACGTCAAAGACGACACTTACACCTTGCTCGGCTGTTGTTTAGGACATGGTGCGTAATGAGATACTTGCCATGTCCGAAATTTCGTTCGTTTTTTTGTTGGTTGGTTGCGAATGAGTCGAGCAGAAGTGAAATTATCTGTCCGCTCATCTCTCGTGGGGTGGGCGATACATTTGTCCTGGTCAGGACGTGTCAGAAAGATCTGGCTGGGAAAGTTGGTCAGTTTGGTGGGCAGTAAGTGTGAGTTTTTGCTTCTGCTCCCCCCCCCCCCCCGGCAAGCGTTCGAGGAGGAGCGTAAGTGGATGACTTGCGAGTCGGAGTTTTGTCACACGCAATATAATTGAGGGTGTATTGGGAACACCAGTGCGATTGCGGTTTGGGCGACAGTGCAGAGAGCGTTTTTTTTACTATCTGAGGCGAAACTTTGATAATTACTGTGGTTTATTGTTTGTTTTGCTGTACCACTATGTACTCAACCTATGCCTTGAGAACAATAAAATGAATCTATCCCAGTTATGTTAGAGTAATTGAAACATTTCATGATTTCCATTCAAAGTCTCACAATTGTTTACATTAAATATTCAGAACCAAGTCTCTTAGCAGTCTTTCTTTTACTAATATTATCCTTTACCAAGTCTCTTAACAGGTCGTATTGTCAGTGGAACATGAACCCGTCTTCAAACGATAGATTTAATACAAAGAATTTCATCTTAACCGGGTTTCTCTCTAACCAAGGCTCGCTTTCCGTCTCCCGTGGGAATATAAAGTCTAGTATGCCATGAGACAGCACCGCGTAGATCTATAAGTGAAAGAAGTAGAAGTCTATTATCATTTTTTTCAACCAAATCACTCAATCAAATTGCTGTCGATACGTCGTAAAAACTGATTTAAGGAACACTTAGAGCGTTGTTTCACGATTAACCTATATTTCCCAAATTTCAAGTATAAAGCATTAGGCCACAATACAACAGATTGGTTTTGGAGTGTCGCACACCCACGAAGCACTACAAATGTTCTATTGATACAAGTGTGTGTCCCGATGCGGAAAAGTTTCCCTACCCGGAAAGCTTTAGAGTGCCATGTTTTTGCTCCACTTGTACAAATCCGCTCCTCCGGAAAGCGAAGGCGATGGGAAAACAATCTTTCTGCCCACTCTCACCGCTGAAGCACGCTGAAACCTCGAGCCTGAGCTAGAATAATAAAGCAAACCGTTTTCCACGAAACGAATCCGCAATCCGCAACAACTTCAGCCGGACGCTGGGTTGTTTGTGTGAAAAATGTCCCCGCACCGTCCCGTGCTGGATGAACTTGGCCACACAGCCGGTGTTTGCCTGCAGCACCGGGCAGCCATTGCCGTAGCCGTAGCGAATGCGTTTGATTTTACGTGATCACTTCGCTGGCCACCCTCTTCACGCCACCCCCGGCGTTCGGTTAGAAGTTTTACCCCGGATGGCCGGAAAAATATGACACACAGTCTGACAAACGAATGACAAACAACACGTCAATCCGGAAGCGGGAAGCGGTTGCGAGCGCCGGGGTTTGCGCAAGAAAAATAACCCAACCGACTACCCTCAACCGCATCCCGTCTCACGCTCCGGCGTCACAAGAAGAACAGGGAATAATAAAAGGAAGGAGAAAGAGAGAGAAAAGCGAATGCTTGCCTGAGACATTATCCTTCTGCTGTTGTTGGTTCTTCGGGGCCTCGGGAAAACGGAGCGAAAACAGTCAGCGCCACCCAGGGAAAAGTTTTTCGCCCCGTTGCTTCCCTGCCGACCGTGTGTCGTCCTTTTTTCTGTGTCGTGCGGAAATGGGTGGGAAAGTCACTGGAAGGAAAACTCTTACGCGCTCCCGTGATTGGGAAAGGAATCGCGTGGTTAGTTTTGATTCGCGGAATGGCGTCTTTTTGTTGTTGTTCCTGCTCGAAGCGGATTACAGTGGTAGGAACTATTATAAAGGCAACCTTGTTCAATGCTCCTCTTAATAACAAACCTGCACAAATCGAAAGAAGCTGCATTCTCGAAGCCAAAAGGACCAGTTTTTTTCTCGTCGAATACTCCATATGCACCTACAAATATGTCAACTACTGTAGGGCTTTGAGTGGTTGGGAGGATGGGGAAGTTCTTGGGAAACTGTTCCACCCACCAGAGACAGCTGGTGACGATCGATGAGTGAGTGTTTGAAATATGTTTTCTTATTAGTTTCCAAACACCGTTGGCAGGGGGTCGTTTGGGGTTTGTTTGTGTTGTTTTTCCGTCACCTCTCGTGCGTGGGGTGACGCGCAATGTCCTTCGAGTTCCGAGTTGAAGCTGTTGGTCAATGTATAGAACGGATTAACTGCCCATGCGAGCTCTCATATGGCCCGAACCGACCCAGTGTTGAATAATGACGCCACTCTTCAAGTCTTCAGTAAAGAAATTGTTCGTGGACAACTCCCTAAACCAGGTTCTTAAAGCTCACGTAGAAAACATTTCTCGATGGCCTCCTGGACCGGCAAGTTCCGGCGAAAGAAACATTAACTTCGTGGACGCAGGCAGCTGCTGTCCGGGTGTCCCCCCCAGTCGGATTTTATGATTTATTGTAACTGTAGGCAGCACACTTTCCGAATCGCTGTTTCATGCTGCGCTTGCTTTGATCGACCAGCTGGGATTTATTTTCCCTTGCACATTCCCATTACGCCGGCTGCTGGTGGGGCCCGTGGGAAAGCAGGTTAGAAAGGTGACCGCCGTGAGGGGTAAAATCAATAAATAAAGCGTACTTCGGGACTCTGCCGCTTGCCGTCACGTCACGGACACTTGGACATTTGGCCTATGTACGACCGCCATTATTGCACGTTACGAATTGTTTACTTTCGAGATCGGATCTTCTTCCTCGAGCGATCGCCTCGGAAACAACACTCTCCGCTGCTCCAGCCGTTGCACGCGCGAAGCCAGATCAAAAGGAATGGATATTATCTCCAAAACAAAACGAGACTATCCATTTGATGCTGGCGCCCATTTTCGTGGAATCCACGGACAAATGCGGCCGAGCGCCGGAAGATTGCGAGATCTCTGCTTTCCGTGGGCGCGGTGGGGCGGTTGACCGTTTTTCCGGGGTTCGTTCTGATCCAAATGTCTCAGGTCGAGTGTTTCTCGCGTTGTTTCCGAACCTCATTCTCTGAACCCGGATAATTTGGCCTTTTATGGTTGATTTGCATACCTTTTTTTCTTCTCTCGCTTCCCTTGCTGAGAAATAGAAGACAAAGAAAAACATACTTTCTATGGAAATGTGTTTTGATTTAGCTTTTACCGGGAAAAAAGCAGTGTAAACATAAAATCCGCTCGGCTGGAAGAGCAAAAAGAAACAAAGCCCGCGCTGCACGATGCGATATGAATGTGAAAAACACCTATTTATAGCCGCGGGTCAGTGCGTTGATGATTTGACGAAAACACAAGCAGGCCACGGTGGGGCCTTTTGCCGTGTGTTCTAATGATAAGCGGAGCTGGAGATTTGATGTGATGTGGGAGGTACGAAATCAAATTGCTGTTATCTCATTCACAGTGAAGACTTGCAGGTTATGAACATGTTCTATTTGGGGAATTGGTGAACGATGAAAATCTGTTAGTGAAGGAAAATTAAAATGACACAGCATGCCTTATCGGTGCTATAAAATAACGAAACAAGCTGAATCTACGATCACAAAGACCAACAATTTTTATGTTTGTCAATATGCAATGTCAATTATTTAAAAGAACATAGCTAATATGTTTGACTTAAGGTGGTTCGTTTAAGCAAAATGTTCACTTCTACAAAAGAAAATTGAACAAAAAGTATTCAAAGTCATTTCAACAAGTAACGCAATCAGTAGACACATAAGTTTAGTTTTAAAATACGAATCTGATTTCGAGAGCCATCGAGAAAGTATGGTTCCATAAAGTTGGTCTTGGTGACACGATTCTCCATTCTACACAGCTGCACGGAGCAACGTTAAGTTCATTAAAACGGCTCCATCGTCCACCTTTCCCACTTCCCGTCCTCGGAGCTTCAAAAATAGCTCCACGGCACCTCCCAGGGCCGGCCAATTATGACGGAGCGCATCGTAATAATTCCAATCATTTCACACCCTATAAAAGGCAAACACTGTCCACGTCCGGTACGCCATCGCAATCGCTGGAGCCCGGGCAAACCATCGCGCCGGCTGCTCGATTTGCACCGACTTCCCAGCAACAGACACACACACACACATACGGGCGTACCTTTACCTCGGGGAACCAAGCCACTCTGATTCATTCGAATGCCTCCATGTCCATAGTTTCATCGTCGTCGTCGCCGTCGTCGTCGTCGTCGTCGTCGTCTTCGTCATCGTTTCGTCCAATATTTACATTCAATTATTTGGTTTTGCCTTGCGTTGACTTTACATATTAAATATTTACCCACTGGCAGGCAGGCTGAGCCTGTGGGGCCGGGTCCTTTTGCCGGTGCGGAGAAGGAACTGGCATTGTCATCACCTGTGCAATTCCGATCGATCAATGGCGCTGGCGGAAATCTTCCACCCCACGATCTTCCATCCATTCGGGTTGGGGGTGTGTTGAAAAGAAATTAGGTTCCTTTGTTTGAGGAAGCATGGGTGTGTGCGGCAACGCTGCGCCTTCCACCATAGCCGGCCGGGGCAATAAATCCGGCGAGAGATAAAGTATTAACGGATCAGACGGTGGAGCGGTGCAATCCGCCCCACGAATCACGTCGCATCGAATAACGTCAAGTTTCTGTCTGTTTGATGAGGTAAAAGACATTAAAAAGCGGTAAAAGCGTCAGTGCGTCGGAAATCAATGTACACGCGAACCAACACGGAACGCCTAGACACCTAGCGACTCTGGCGGGGTGATAAAGTTTCGGTGCCATAATCTTCGGGCTCGGCTCGATGTTTATGAGCCGGAAATTCATCAAAACAAAGTACAGGCACCGCACGGCACCGGAGAGTCCGCCATTTTCCGCACCAGCGGCCTTCGGCCGTGGGACGTGGGGTGATAAAACGTCACACCGACAGGGACGGTGCGTGTGCGTGTGTGTGTGTGCGTCTGTTCTCTGGCATCGAGATCAGAATTCAATAAGAGTCGGTTCGAAAATCAATGCCCGATTCGCCGAACGGGCGGCGTTACGCGCCGTTTCTCGTCCGCAGACACTTTCTCGTTATCTATGACATTTTTACAGCCCGTAATCGAGCAGCGGCTCAACCGTGCGGTGGTAGCACGGGAGCAAAATCGCCCACGATAGCGGCAGCGATCATCATTAAACGTGTATCACACCGAAACCGGAGGGAGGCATCGGCAATCGGTATCCATCGTTCGGGGCGAACATCTTCGCGCGCTCGCTCGTGCCGCACAGCGTCAAGCTTCCGGAAGCACCCGGTTCGCATCGTCGGCGGCAAGACATAAATTGATTTTTAATCATAGTGCTCCGTAGTGTTGTGTAGGAGGCGGAAAAGCGTTCTAATGATTGAAGCCTCGATCGAAACGACATCGTCCTCACGGCCGTCCAGGCCCAGGCTGGCTGGGCACTCTCGGCGACGATTTGCATGAGAGCACTGATCTAATTTCCCAGCGCGGACGGATGGAGCTGGGAGTGCGGGAATGGATCGTGCTGGCTTTTGCATGCATGATGAAGTTGTGATGCCCGGTGATGTTGTTTAACGAACGTGACCTCATGCGACGCTTACAGGGCCAGAAGCTGCAGAGAAAAAAAAACAACGTAACATGCACGGTTCCGCTCAATCCATTCTGATTGCGTTGGCTCAGATAAGCTCGCATGGAGGAGACACGGCGAAAGGCGAAATTAATAGGTACATAAGAGAAGCCAGCGCCGGTTTCTCTTCCGGTTTAGCCTGAGCGTTTTGTAATATGGCTTCAAACGATGTCAAACGCTTATTTTTCATATTTTCTCATGCTGACACCAAGTAAACTGATATGTTTAGGTTGTTCGTTCAAGAAAAGATGAATAAGTGTTTTAGAGAAAATTGGTAAATTTTTATATTGATTTTTTTTAAACATTAGTATAAATTATTTAAAAATATCTTTTCAGCTGAATCAGCATCAAGTATCAAAGTTTTATTTACGCTTTATTCAACGATTTGTGTGACCTTTAATTTATATTTGGAGCTTTGTTATTCATTTTTTCTCCTTAAATTGATGTGATGTTCCATACAAATTATTTTTGGTGATTGTAATAGACAGCACCAGTTTGCAAATGTTTTTTTTACATAAAACTTGAAGCACGTTGCTTGGATACACTGGAAATCAGAAATAATTCACAAATATCCTGCCTACCTGTAGCGCTAAACCATTCCATGTTCAAACCAGTAAGCTGTAAGCTAATGCAAAAACCACATGAAAATGGGATTTCCGTGCAGGTGCGCGCGAATAGATATGCAAGCATGCTTCCTACACCATTTCCGCTAGTTTTAATCGTCCACCGGCCAGTTACTAACACTATCTGAGAGAGAGAGAGCGAGAGAAAAAAAAGCACCACAGCGCACCGAACGTTGCTACCCGTGGTTCGTTTGGAAAACCAGAAAATAACTAGTCAACCGCACACGGGGGCCACACAAACACACGCACGAACGAGCGAAAAACAGATCGACCCCAGTTTGCAAACAATTCGAAATAATGCACCGAAAAAACCGACGGCATTCGATGGTTTCTGCGGTTAAAAAGGCCAACCCGCGTTAGGCGCTGGCAGAGTATTACAGGAAGCTTAAGGAACGCCCGGAATGTGGCCGTTGTTGTTTACGCGGGCCGGAAGCGTTCGCGCGCGATGGTGGCGGTGGTGCTGGTGGGATTTATTCCGATTTCATTTACTCGCCAAATGCACGAATCATAAACAGATCCCGCGAGGAACTTTGCGCTGCCACACACGGGCCGTTCCGCATGAGAGAAAGTTAAAACAGAATTGTTTTAATAGTTTTCTAGTGTTCGAAATGTGTGAGTGTGCATGTGGTATTTGACAGTTCACTAACCAGCTTCCCCTATTTGACAGTTCTTTATTCTCCGCGCCTACTGCAGTGAAGCGGTTTTTATTCGTGCTTGTTTGGGGCTTCTGACTAGAGAAGGGCAAAACGATTCTTTTTCAAGATCAGGTGCGATACAGTTCGCTCAGTTAACTGAACTGAACGCGTGCGGCAGTTCTTCCGCACGCCATGCGCTGTACTATTGGTATATACATATAATGGTATGAAACAATCCTACCAACACGTACCAAACGACGCACACAAATCAGACAAGCATTTGTATTTTCTTTCTAATACAGTAATAGTTGCATCAACTGTGTTCAATGGTAGCCGAAAGTGTAGTGTATGAAAAACTGTGACTAGGATATTCCGGATAAACTAGGATATTACGGATATTCCGGATAAACGAAGAGAATCATGGGCAAAAAGATCAGTCGCCGCAGCTATCGCACGCGGAAGACCGGTCGTATGCAATGGTAGTTGAAGGAAAGAGATCTTTATGGCGTGCGGAAGAGCGGGTGCGGATAATCAGTCGTTTGCAATGACAGTCGATTGAAAGAGATATGTATGGCGTGCGGAAGAGCGGGTGCGGATGATCAGTTGTTTGCAATGACAGTAGAGGAAAAGAGATATGCATGGCGTGCGGAAGAGCGGGTGCGGATGATCAGTTGTTTGTAACGACAGT
>KB673423.1:5520251-5648927 GCA_000349145.1 Anopheles dirus
TGTATGGCGTGCGGAAGAGCGGGTGCGGATGATCAGTTGTTTGTAACGACAGTAGAGGGAAAGAGATCTGTATGGCGTGCGGAAGAGCGATGCAGATGATCGGTCGTTTGCAATGATCGTCGAATGAAAGTGATATATATGGCGTGCGGAAGAGCTGCCGCACGCGTTTTTACTGTGCGGATCTCGCTCACTCACCAGAAAGATCAGATCATCTGTACCGCTCTTGCTCAAAACGCGCATCTCTACTTCTGACAGTTCTCTGCCTCTTTGAGCTTTTTAGCGACTACTATACGAAGCTCCAACAACCGTTTATACTGTGGAGTTGACTTCGGCTGTTTTTCTTGAGCTTTGCATTGCAGTAGCGACTTTTTTTTAATAATCCTCAATGTTTGCCTCAAGTTTACTTCTTGTTCTTCTTTTCGAAGAAGGTTTTTAAACTTGCATGCTATTTTATATACCCAAACTTCCAACAAAAACCGACCCGAAATTGCATACCTTCAGGGGTAAACTTGCGCCGTAACGACGGAAGAAAAAGTTTAAATTAATATTTATTCCCTCGTGCCTCCCTTGCCAACCGGAAAGCGGGCAAACGATCAAAAGCAAAACGATGCATTTTCGACCCTGTCTGCTTGTGTAGGTGCAAAGCCTCACCGAAAGCAAAGGTTAAGGGGCCCGAGGTTTATAAAATATATTTTTATATCGAACCGCATTTTTGTTCTCTCCTTCTCTCTCCCCGGCCCTGCGTTGTTCACACTCCCAGCAACACGGTCAGTAGTAAAAGTTTGGCACACCGAAAGCATTCCGTGACCCTTTAGGTGCTGCAACGCTTAGGCGCGGTTTGCAGATTTACGATCTTTTTCCGTGTGCGCCACCCCTCGGCCTCCCCCCCCCCCACTAACCCAAAAGTGCAATGAAAGTTTATCATATTCACTTGATAAGTCTCTTGCCACCCGTCTGCTCTTGCTTCTGGCCGGTCGCTTTGATCGCGACTCGCGTGGCGTTGTGCTTTCCGTTGAGCCTGTTTGCTTAGCCTTGCTCAGCCGTATCGGAATGTGGCCACCACCGGCAGGTTTGATAAGCGCGAGAGGAAGAGAGAAAGAGAGCGAGGCCGTTACATAAAACCAAAACCCCTGTTCGGAAGTTTTGTGGTTCAAGTTCATTTTCGGCGAGTCACGGACTCGGTTGTGGTCTGTGCGCCATGTTTGCCCGCGCGAGCGCGCGCTCTCGCCTTTGTGTGAGTGTGTGTGTGTGTAAATAGAGGCCATGTGAATAATATTTTGATAATCCTCCATCTATACACGAGATTATGATGGTCTCTGACCAGCGCCATCACCATCGCCATCATCATCGTCATCGTCCAACGGAGTGATGGTGCTGGATGGGGCTTATCTTCTTTTTTTCTGGCCGATTGTTTTGCTTTCGCCACGCTTGCCCCCGGGCGGGACATTGTTTGTTTTCCATATGTGGTTGGCAGTGTTGCGGGCACCGGGTTTCGGTTTTACGTTCCACCGACAGGGCCGGTTTATGATGTTGAATTGCTTTATCCGTGATAAGCATGCTTAACTTCGTTAGATCATCAGGCCGTGCGGCTTATTTGGGGATGGCGAAGATGATTGCTTTGTAGTGGTGATGATTAAGTAGTAGCATGTGTGCGATTTGAAAAAAAAATCTGTCAATAGATGCCAGAGAAATCATCTGTTCGCAACACAGTTTTGGGAATGGATACGAGCGGACAGTGTGCTCGACGCTTCTAGCGATTAAAAGCAGTAAATGTGTCGTTAATACTCGCATCATTATCACAACTTTTTCTTCATTCGCTCGAATCATTTCACTATTCCAGAGGCTCCTGCCGCACGCGCCTCCTTTCTGTCCATTCTCTCCGCACAGAATAGTTTCAACCGCGGTGCCACGCTTCTTCTCGGCGGTCGTTAGCGGGCGCGCAGAAAAAAAAACCTCCTAAGAAATAGTACAATAATTTAAGCGATGCATTTCAGCCGCGGCGATAAGCGGCAAAATTTATGGCCACCAGGCGAGGAGAGACATTAATTTCGTATTCAGGTTCCCGAGCTCGCGCGCCCTTCTCGAAGAAAAGTTTAGCGCCACCACCACCACGAGAGTGGACGCGATCGTCTTGTGCGACTTTTCTGGTTCGACGCTGCCTCACCGGGGAGGCGCTTAATTTAGCGAGAAAGCTGTGGTGGGTAGCGTGTTGTTGGTTGCATCGCCCGAGTGCAGTGAGCCATTTTTCGGATGGTGTCCACAATGGGTTTGGGAACTATTGGGTGTAACGACGAGTTCTTGGTGGTTTATGAGACTGCTTCGATTTTTGAAATCGACAACTTGAACTCTTTTAAATGCTCAAATTGGTAGTTGGGCGTTTACCATTCGATCTTATTTCATTAGGACAATTCAAAATAAATTTTAGATTTATTAAATATACACGTATTACATTAAATTGAAGGTAGTTTAAAATACTCCATAACTATCGAGTAATAAACAGCAAAAATTAAAGCAACTAGCTAAATAATAATAATAAAACAGCTAATTGCATAACTTCAGGCGCTTATTCTTCTTGGATGCAAACCAGATCCACAGAAGTCTGGACTTTTGAGGTGATTGAATAATTCGTTTTCAAAAGCTATCAAAACTTATCACCACACCCATTCGTTGAACCAAGTAAGTTTCAGTGTGAGTGGGAGAAAACTTCACCACTAGATAAACCGGTTCTCCCATCCCAAGCGCTGCGAATAAACGCAGTCTTACAACAGCAGCAGCGAAAGAAAAAGAGAACTACGGGTTTCGGGATGGCACTGGATTCGACAGCAACATGCCACTGCGCGCGACGCGACGAGAGGCACACTCCTCGCCCGGACGAATCCTTCATCTACTCGGACGCTCGTTGTTTGCGGTCGCTTCGTGTCCTTCCGTTTTCCTTACAAGTGCGTCGTAAAATCCGTTCGCACCCGGAAGCGGGCGAGCGGGCGATCTGAAAACTAAAACCGAAATTAAATACGAAATAAAAGTAAGATTTATACAAATTAATTACATTTTGCTATAAATTAAGTTCTGCGCGCCCTAACGGAGCCGGTGTCCGCTGCAGACACTTCCACTCGTCTTGTGCCGGGCGGTTTGGGAGGTGTGGGAGGTGAAAATTCCACCGAAACCATTCTCGCTGATGCACCCGCCTCACACACAGACACACAGCTTAATGCGAATTAAGATGGCCCCGTTGAATCGGCAACACGCAACGCGCTCGGTTGGTTGGCATGGCGCGCCGTACACCGACGGTGGCCACTTTTCTCGAGATGGCGGCTTCCGTTGGCATTCGGTGGGGGTAGCGCTGGGCGGAGGAACCCCATTCCTCACTCATCGGTTGTGTGAACTGCGGCCCGAACGGAGTCCGTCGCCTAGGAGGAAAACGCCATCAGACTCCCCGGTTAGGACAATTTCATTTGCGAAATTCACCACTTGCTTGAATCGGCGCTGGAAGTTGTACGTTCCGGTTCCAAAAACGGCAGGATGATGATAATTCGGAATAGTTCACGCTAACTGCTTCAGTTGCTGCAAACCACCAACAAGTAAGTGAGTTATGGTGCCGCTCGGCTGCCTCGGCTGCCGGGTGCCTCAGTTGCACTATCAAACATCTTTCGCCGCTTCGGTCGAGTGGGAGAAGCAGTGGAAAGTGACAGTTTAGCACTAATTTGGAAAAACGCGCTGCTGCTGCTGGAGCACGGAGCGATGGAGCGATGGAGCCCTGAGCATTTGTTTAGTGTTCGTGCATTTGCGGCTAGAGGTACGCGCACCGTGTTACACCGTACAGCACGACCGTGTTCGAGGCAATTTCGTGCGGTTGGCAGGATCGTTGAAGGAGTTGTTCAAAATTTCGCTGGAACCTATTAGCACAAGATGTCAAAGGCATGGCAACTGGCTGTCACAACTGCACTGCTTGCTGTGTGCGTGCTATGCGGTACAATGCGATCGAGATTTGCGTTGTCATGGAGATCTTGCAATATTCTCACGTTTACAACCAGGATAGGTGGGCGCGCAATATGAAGTATATTTTGAAATGAATAACCAAGCTGGATATTAATATGAAAATTTTCCCTTAAGTAAAAAATGAAGTTTCGTACTAGTGATTTTGAGTTTGAAAATTAAACTAACAGGTACAACGTGTTGGCAATAAATAGTTTCAACAGTTTCAATTATAAAGATTCAATTTTATGGAACATGTTTTAATAAACTATAAAGCTTTTAAGAATGAAATCATTGAAAAAATTAGCTTGATGGAATTACCATCATTTGATTGAAAAGCAATGTGAACTTCCATCACGGTGACACAAAGGATCAATGTAGAATCGAAGACAAAAGTGAATACGCCTGTCAAATGTCGGTTTTAAGCTATCGGTTCTCTTGAAAAGATCACTTAAAAGACAGAAAACAGGTACGTACGAGATCCACAAAAAAATCCCCTGCCCTGCAAAGTTGTTAAGAACCGTCACATTCAACCGAAGCCCGAAAGGTGACTAGGGGTTGGCATTCGGGGTCAACCATGTCAGCTTAGCGTTACGTTATCAATTAAATCCAATCGACGTAACAATCTGTACCGGGGGATCTTCCCCGTCGTTTGGAAGGCGCCCGGCACGGTTCGAAACCGAAAGCCCCGCCAGTGGAATCATGGAATGGCGAGATGTGGCGAGATGCAAAAACCACATCGAGTCTCGGACCGGGCGAGAGCGAACGGGGCGCGCGAGCCAAAACCCATCACCAGACAAACGAACAGGTATAATCTTCTCGAAATCATTCTAACGATATCTGCCCCCGACCCACTGCCCTCGGACTAGGAAAGGTATAGTTAAGACCCCTCGCAAAGCGCACCGAGAGAAGGCCATCGCTTCGGTGCCATTACATCGTGCCCAACCTGCAATCTCGTTAGTGGCAAACGCTTCGATTATTTCGCCCACCGAAGGAAGGGGGTGTCGATGTGGCCCGGGAGTGGGGAATGAAAATCCGCGCCTTGGAGTGCATGTGGTGGGAGAAAAAAGGACGCTCGGGGACACACACACACACACACACACACACACACACACACACACACACACACACACACACACACACATACACACACACAGGCACGTTTTGTTAGACGTAATTTAATTTCTGCTTTCCGGTGAGATGGAGAAAACCTTTCGGGCATTGTTGGAGGGGTTGTTAATGGGTGTTGAATCCAAAACTGGTATGCTCTCTGCTGCAAATTAGCTTAATTGTAGAGTTTTTATAGAAAATCTCAACAACATATAAGAATAAATGAGGGATTCATTTGTCAAAGTATTTGGTTCCAGAGTCTGTTCTGGTGAAAACCTTCTACATAGCTTTCCGAGAGTAAGTTAGCTGCTTATAAATGAGGTAGTGAGAATAATGAGTGATAGACTCTTCACATTAGCCCCTTGACATAAGAAACCTTATTGCTTTTACCCATTACATTCATCGTATGCGAATCTGCTGCTTCATTCACATTCACTCCTGAAGCGTTTATCAAGCTCATCCAGCGAGTTATTGCCCTCAAATTCCATATTCTATCGCACGACGTCCGCACGCAGATCTTTCCTCATCCACAGCGTTACACCCAACAGATGGGATTCTTCCCATAGTGCGTCTCCCGCATGGAAGAATCACCGCCCACCGGTACCTTTCTTCCCCGAGAAACCTCACTCGCCTCAACACAACAAATTACTCTCTCAACGTGTCCCGTGCGAGCGTGGTGAAAAATGTACCAACTTTTAAATCAAATTATTTCGTAGATAAATTATTGCCCCCGTCTCTCTCTCTCTCTCACTCTGGCACGCAGTGGGTGTGCGGAAAAGGTGTAAATGTGGGAAATTTTCAACCGATCGAACGTAATTACTCCCAGCCAACACTGGTGGTTTTGGGATTATGCGGCAAAGGGATAAGTTTGCAGGGGTTTGGGTTAGTTCGGGCTCACTTTTGCGCTTGTCAACGCAGCGTTGGGTTTTGTGTGGGGGTTTTTGGTGCTAGACTAATTGCCGTTGGGTTTCTTTCGATTATCCGTATGTTTGCAGAATGGGAAATTCTTTAATTTTGATGTTTTACTACAAATTTCTAGAAAAAAAACTATAAAAGATTGGTGTAACTCCACCTTCAGAAGGTTTCATGCACAGAAGCAACTTTCATCACACACACACACACACACACACACACACACACACACACACACACACACACACACACTCCTGTCTGCTGCCCGCTTTTCTTCACACGCGAACATTTTTCCATCAACAGAATGACACGGGAAAATCACTCCGTATTCCGGCGTAGCGCAAACCATATATCACTAACGCACAGCCACTTTCGAGTCTCTATTCGACTCCCGTACGCAGCCCCTTCCAGCGAGCCTTTTTACTTTCGGTGAGATGGTGAGTGTTGTATAGACTGCAGAACACAACTTGAACACAACGGCAACAACAGCCGAGAAAAGAACACACTTTCACCTCCCACAGAGTCGTCCGCTCTTTCGGGTGCGGAATGGCGAAAAGGTGGAATGCTTTTAGTATGATTAATTAACTTTATTATCGATACGCTTCACAGATGTTGCTTCCAGCGGCCCCACGGGTTGGGCCACAGTAGATTGTATGTCACTTACCATTGCTTGATGTATGACAATAGATTAGAGCATGCCTCACGCTTGTAGGAGGTTCATTGTTGCTGCGTAGTTGGCAACCGGTGTGCCGGCCCAGACGGAGGTTGAAATGGAAAGTTTATACAATGCACACGCTCACGGTTCGCCCGTGGGCGGGCTGTTTCGGGTATACGGCGAAGGTTATAAGGCACACGAGAAACTGGGTTTCGGCTTTGACGTGGAGTGGAGTGTTGAAAGGGCTTTAAGGTTAAGCTTTAGGCTATGAATTAGCGACATTTCTTATATGAGTTAATTTAATTTCAAGGTTGAAACACCAAAGTGTATAACCCAACAACTAGAAACTCTAGAACATATCTTATAGCATTTTTAGCAGGGAAAAGTGATTCTAAAGGTTTAAAAATGCGTCCAAAGAATGAACCAACGAAACTATCTTAAATACTTGTGATTTAAGGGAGGTAATGCAGTAAATTAAACAATTTACGTTGAGTACAATTTCCGTGAATCTTATGTCATTTTTGAAAACTAACGGTTTTGAAGCTACTGCCGATTAAAGGATATAAATCCCGTTTCCAAAATAGCGCCACGCTACAACATTCCAACGCCTGCTGCTCGCAGGTAACTACGAGCCGATCACTTGATGTTCACACGAACACAATCACCGTAATTAAAATAAGTCGGCCTGGTGGAACACGGCACACACACGCGCGCAAGCCAAACGGGACAGTTGACCAAAGGTCACCGTAATTAGTGTTGTGCCCAACGGACGGTGCGGTGGGACTGCGCCCGGCCGGTCGACGGACAACTTCATCAATACGAAATTACACCATTTCCATCGCGTGTGCCGGCGCCGGGAAAGCGGAAAAGCGAACGGAATTGATTTCCCTACCCGCGCCTCGGCCGCTTTCATGAGCCGGATTCAAAAAAAGGTGAAATGAATGAAAAAAACAGCCACGCACACACGGCACACGTATTATCTATCGTGCATATTAATGCTTGCATTACTTCCACGTGCACTTTTGTTTCGCGTTGTTTGTGTTTCATGTAAAAAATGGCTCCATCATGAGGTCGGTTTCCATACGCACGCGAGCAGTGCATTCGCGTCCGCGATGATGGACTGCACTGAGCGAGCGTGTGTGTGTGTGTGTGTGTGTGTGCGTTCGTTTCCCGTGTTGCATCCGGAAGTGACCTTATTTTACGGTTCATTGAAAGATTTCTCTCCGGAGGAAATAATGGGCTCGGTGCGGCTACTTCCTTCCGGTGATGGTGATGTTACAGTGAGTTGTCATTCGATCCTGCTTTTCACGTATGTTCACACTGCAATGGGTAATTGGAAATCGTTGTTCGAATGTTTGCTTTCCCCTCAAAACAGCAGCTCAGTGCGAATTGAATTTATGGTGCAGTATTCAAATGGAATACATCAACACGCTCACCGCGCTATTCAGTTACGAAGAGATATCCCTAATAGTGGCTGCATAACTCCCCCCAATTGACATCCCTTATGGAAAGAAATATCATTATCACACTTCCGTTAGCACTTCTTCGCGTGGCCATGACGGAAGCAGCGCAGAAATGCTGGTGTCACATGTGTGCCCAGCTTGCGATGGCACAACGGCTTCCCCGAGGGAAATCCCACGGACCGTCTGTCGTCTGTCCGTGTGAGATGATGGAAACATGACGCTGCTGCGATGTCGTGATGCGTTTGCGCTGCAAAAGATGCGATTTTTTGTGCCGTCTGTCTGTCCGCCACAACTCATATGCGGTGCGAGCTGGCAGCACCAGCAAGTTGCCGTCCATTTTCGATTATTCTTTATGGACATCTAATGAACTCGAGATTCGGTCCCACCGTGGACCCGGGACCCGTGGGGCTCATCCCGTGCGCTCTTACATGTGGGATGTGGTCACCGTCCAGGCTCTACTGGTTGCTGTGTGTTGCTGTTGTTGTTGTTTGGCCTTCATCTCCTCACGAACACACTGTTCGGTTCGGCACGCTGCTCTCTGCGCACCCGAAACAAAAGGGACAAATTATGGAAAAAATAAAACGGCGGTCAGTTATGACGGTGGGAAAGACGACACTGTCATCGTCGTAAGTTCATTACGAGTGGAAACACTTGTTGGTGGTTGGCAGTTTACGGGAAAGTCGCTCACTCAGTGCCGCCAGAGGAATGGAATCACGTAATTATGGTTGGAGTGTGTGTGTGGTGTCCTCCAATCTCTCTGATGGCACGATAAAGTGAAATGCAAGAACTGGCGAGCCACCGCTTTCGGTAAACGAAGCGGACTGGAACATATGTAAGCTCTCGTGCAAATGTGTTGGAAATTGAAACATTGTGTTAATGCCGTGAAGAGATCGCTCAGATGTTGCAATCAGGATTACATTGCCAAAAGACACAGATGGAGTGTTTGGTCGCCTATGTTACGCTGGTTCCGAACGGAAGAACACCATTTCATATGAAGAACGTTTTGTTTCATCTACATCATATTGTTTGAAGCAAGAATGTGACTAAAAATACATGCGATAAAGTTGGGTATTGACATTTTGTAATATAATACTATTAAGTGTAGTATGTAGAAAGTTATCTCTTGCTTTGATGGTTACATGGTCTGATCCAATACTAGCTTGTATTTAAATAACCTTCAACATAGTTTACTTTGATGATTGTATAGTTCTTAGGCACTACGACATTATAAGCGCCTAAATGTATGCAATTTAAATAGAATTGTTTCATCTTCAATATGGTTCAAATATCACAATTGAAGCATCTTGTCTGCAAACTATTCTTTGTTCCACTCTAGCATTTTCATTGCATGATGACTGTTTGTGAAATCCTTTTAGAACCGAGCACCGAATCCTTCTCCTGCTGGCTTACTTTCTTCACGCAGCTCTTCAAATCCAACGAAAAGCGTTGCATAAATCATATTCTAGCGTTCTCTCGAGAGCACACACACACGCACACACTCACGTACAAAAAAGGATGACATTTATTATCCCCGATGATAAATGTTTATTGAGCATTAAGTGTAAAAGTTTGCGCCCGAGCATGTGAGCGTGGTGTGCTCCTGTGTGTGCTAATGCTGATTGCATAATCATTACATGGTCCCCGAGAAGTGCACCCGAGCGCGACGGGGATGACAGATCTTGTCATTTGCTGCTAGGCTGTGTCCAACGCACAAAAACCAATCCTGTGTGTGTGAGCAAACACTTTGTAACGGATGACAATGAGAACCGAACGGAAAAAACGGCCAATAGCCACCGTAAATCCTATCGCATCGGATAATTACTGTTTGTTTAAGGATGCCCGCAAATGATGCTGGAATCGAATGAATTACGTTGGGCACGAAACGTGTTGACTCTTCGCCCCGCATCGCCCCGCACACTAATGACACCCATTTGGGTGCCACTCACTACCACTATCGAGTGAGAAAACCATCAAGTATTTTTACACCAACCGAACCGGCGCGGGATGTTTTTATTGTTCGCAATCAAGCGACGGCGAGATACATCATCAACCGATCGCATAATGATGCACTTGCACATGTTATCATCAGCTGCATCGGTACGCGGTCGTTATCATAATCGGGGCCGCGCATCGCGATGATCATTATTCAAATCAGGTGCACTAACTAATTAGGTATCACATATTCAAATCTGTCTTTTTAGACGCCGGATTGGCCGGCGTGCATTTGTGTGCGCGCGCGCGTACGTGCAGGTGAAGTAACACGTCGTTATTTAACAGGTCATTGAACAGGCTTGAACCGATCATCGCCCGCTAGTCGGTTGAAACAGATTGAAATGCAATTTGAAGTGCAGCCAATAAATCTGCCTCCGCTCTTTTGATTGTGGATGACAATAAAATGTGAATTATGGTGATTCTTTGATCAACGGCGGCCTACGAGCGGTAGCTGATTATTATCTAGCTTCTATTTGTTTTGCACCAACAAAAAGCATTTAAGTTCATTTTTTTATATTTTGATAGAGTGTTCATAAATTCGTTGATCATATAGTTCCTTGTCAGTATGATAAGCTCAAAACTTTTCAACGAATGGAATGATCAATTCAGGCTAATAAAATTCAAAAACATGCACGATATTTCAAACCAAAAAAAGAAAGAGCAAATCGCTTGATCCTTGTTCTATTTCGCTTCTTTGTTCACGCCTTCCATTCTCCGCCCGAGCTTAAACCCGTTATTCCTGTTTGCTCGAACACTTGCTCCTCCAAAATCCATTCTAAATTGCCCCGGTGTGTGTGTGTGTGTGTGTAAACAAAACTCCATTTACGGTGTACTGAAAAGCGCACGGCAGCACGAAGCCGCCTGATTGCATGTGTGCGATAACGGTCATCGATGTGTTTGCCGTGGCCGTTCGTGTGTGTGTGTTTGTTATGTGCACGGATTCCGAAGCGTTTCCAGCGCCTGCTCTAGCGTGCGGCACATTCTAACTTAATTAGTTTTGCCTTTTCGGTCCGCCTGCAAGCGCTGGAACGATGGAGGCGCCCGGTTGGTGGTGCGAACGCTGATGAACTGAACTGTTTTGGAAGAGGATAACAAACGCGGGCTTAGGAGATGGAGTGACGCCGAAAGCACGCATGTATTATGCTTTGTTGAGGGGGGCGCACATGAAATCTGGATGTCTGAGTTTTTTTTGTTCGCGTTCGGCTCGGCTCTGGTTTTAGAATTCTTTTATTTTACTTTTTCTCCCACCCAGCTACTGGCGCTAAGTGAATTATTCGGCTACCAAGCGCCCTTCACACGCACGAACAATATTGACTGTCACGTGTGCTCACGAAGCGATCTTATCTGCCGCGTTCTAACTATTTGAAATATGCGGTAAATACGCTTACGCTTGGCTCATCCGCTTACCGTGCGGAGCTCACGAAATGTTAATCTCGCCCGAATGAAACATCGCTTCTTTTATTTTCCACCAACCAGCAACCAGCACAGCTTGGCCCAAAAATTGCTAGATAATTAAGAACTTTTCTCATTCACTTGCCACCGCCGCACCGGTGCCGGCGACAGAAGAAGCGATGTAAATGATTTAGAAAAAGTAATTTTACTCCACTTGCCAGGCACAGTGTGCGCTGGTGGCTATTTGCAGCTGTTGTTGGCAGGGCTGGAAATGTGACAAATATGAGACATTATCAGCCGTCAACTTTGCACAGCAACTTCAACACAACTGTGGCATGATTCTTCCGAGGGGCATTAAATAATGGACGAAAAAATAACTCTTCGCTTTGAGCGAATTGAGTCGGAAATGTGTTTACACAACGCAGATTAACTAGTGTGAGCGTTCTGAAATGGCATGAAAGATAAATATCTCTCATGGCGGTGTTGATTTTGGTTGGCATGATTGCCAACTGTGTACTTCAAAACTTGCATCTATTGGTGGAAGTCTATTGTGGCGCAGATTGCATACATTTAGGCGTCGTTTAGATGAAATATCTGAAAAGACGGCTATTTTGAGTGAATCACCCTTTACTAATATATGAATCTTCAAGGTTGAGTTGAATTTCAGTAATATTTTGGAATATTTTCTTCAAAGTTTATCGTATTTAAATCGGAAAATGTTATGATTTTAGAGGTTTGTGTTTCATTTCTAGCATCGTATGCATTGATTGCGTGTTTCCTACAAGGTTATTTTCATTTATTTTGATTATTTTTAAGGATGTTTTGAATCATAGAGATCTATAAAATTTTAATTTTATTGATATATGTTCAGTAAAATGATTTTTAAAAGAACGCTTTTAATTCTAGATGCTATAACACAATCAGTTATTTAATAACTTAGCGCTATGACGCAATTGTTTTCAATATATTTACCAAATTATAACACTAACCCACAGGTTTCTGTAAATCTTATACCTACTTATAACGATTCCCAGGCTGCAAGGTTTCTTATCCGAACACTCCACTCACAAACTCCTCCGCATCGAGAGAAAAGCCTCAGCCTCAAGGAAATTAACTTCCTGTTTTGGGTGCCGTGGTGGAAAAGTTTCCAAATTACTCGCACCTCGCACCGACAGTTGCGTGCGACAGCGCTGTCAAGTGCAAATGTCATCCATCCTGCCTGACCTGGTGCGATGGGTGTCGAAACTTCGTGCGCTAGTTCCCATCAGCCCCTGGGCAACTGGGCCAGAACACTAGAACAATGGGCAGCGAAGCCGCCGCACCTTGCCGGCCTGTCACCGGCTCTACCTACGCTCGTTACGATAACATAAAATTGTTAAGTAACTGTACGAGTGAACTAAACGTAACGCCAACATGCAGAAGAACCGTCAAACCCTGCCAAGTTACTTTCGTGAAGTAGCAAATCCATTCCGGTTCAGCAAACTTTGCTCCATCGTCGCTTTCAAGTCGTTAAATTTTACACATAAAGCCTGACTCGCGCAAACTCACGCACTAAAGCGAAGAACATCGTCAGGAAAAAAAGTTCCCATCCACCCGTTTTGATTACATGTTAAGGAACGACGCACCAACCGACGCGACAACCCTCAAAAACCACCAACAACAGGGAAAAAGGGAAGCAAAGACGTACACCGGACGTGTTGTTTTCGTGTGTTTTTCTCTCTCTCTCTCTCTCTCTCTCTCTCTCTCTCTCTACTGCTCCAACAGCTCCCTTCCGTTGCTGTAACCGAATCACGCGGGGTGTCATTAATACTTTTTCAATTACGACACATTTTTTTATGCAAATCCCTCAGACAAATTAAATAAAAACACGCAAAATTAATTCCCGGTCGTGTTGCAGCATTTGAAATGAGCATTTCGGTGTCCGGGGCGAACGGCGCGTCGAGGAGCGACCGTCGACGGCGACTTGGGCCGCGTCAGTGCGGGCCATTGAAAGTGAATCAATTCTAGGCTCGAGCCCCTTCTCGAGACGCTCGTCCAGCCAGCCCGCGGGGGAATTATGTTGTTTTTATTACCGTTTGACCACCGCCACCACGGTAAGGCCGGACGCGTGCTCCAGTTCGGGGTGCCACCCCGCACGGAAGTTGTGTTTCGTGGTTAAACAAAAACCGTCTCTTCTGCGGCGGGCGCTAGGCAATAGCTTGCGCTAGGGCTAGTCATTCAAACTTCTGGTGTTGTGGAGTGTTTTTGGAGTTTTTTTTGTTTTGGTACGCTCTCCGCCACGGTAAACTTTGCGAGTTTCGTTTGAGTTAGAGCGTGCCGTCAAGGTGATGGAATGGGAATGCGCAAGTTTTGAGGTACAAAACCACGTTCAGAAAGAGGCCGTGGAGAACTGGACTGGGTGTGAGTATGGGAATGCCTCAAAGGATTTTTTTTATTCATCAGGGGAATCTAGCAAGGGTACAATTATATCATATTAAATTCTTTTAGATGTACTTCAAGATAGTATGGTTAACAAAATTAAAATAGTATGGAAATCAAAGCAGGATGAACAATAGAGTGTGATACTTTCAAAAATAAAGGAATTTGTAATTATAGTTTCATAGTTAGAAATGGTTTGAACATGAGAAAAGACCCAGGAAATAGTATTAATATACAGGAAATTAGTGATGTTTTGTACATTTAAACTATCAATCAAGAAATGAAGCTTCCAGTCTAAGAAACAAATTAGGTTAGGGTAGCATATTGTCTACGGCAATATAGTGAACATAAATAAGAAAATTCGGTATTTAATTATATTTTACAGCAACAATTCGCTACCTCGGCTTGTTTTCCAGCACATCGAAGATGGCACTGAGTGAGTTATGGGCTGCAGCTATTATGCCTTACAACTCCGATCTGCAGTATAAGCGGAATCTTCGGCAGAAAAACAATCTTGACCTACATCGAAGCATGCCATGCTGTAAGCGCGAGCAACAGCAAAAAATCCAATACTATACGTGCTGGCCTGTGCGATGTTGGCCCTTTTCTGGATGAATTCCTTTCCGCAGATGCTCCAGAATGGGCTCCGTGGACGAAATCGTGACCGTTCATTAATTAGCTCCGGTCAGGGCAATAAAATACGTTCATAAAGCGAGCGAAAGGCGAGCGTAGGGTGGTGATAAATAAAAATGTGCCCCGTTCGGGAGGAGAATAGGATTCCGTCAGCAACGAGGCGCAACAAAAGAAAAGGCTGTTACAAATGCAAACGATGAACCGTTCCGCTGCCTGCCGTGAGACAGGGTAAACGATTTCATTATCAAGCGCAAAATGGCCTGCGAAACCGTCGTTAAAGGCTGCTGCATTAGCCGCTCTTCTTTCATGCATAATTGAACACGGCGCCTCACAGCACGGCGCCCGGGCACCGAATGCACGTGTAAATAGTGTCCGGGCGTTTGCACCTGCATCGCCATCTTTGCCACCTTGGGCCGGGTGACTTGTTTGTCGTCGACAGGCATCCGACGGGCGGTGTTTGAGCGGTGCAAATATTGACGCAACAATTCAATTAGGGATGAATTATGGGGGTTAAATAATATCTTAATTTCTGCGCTTTGCCGAGCACGGTCGCGCTGTCTGCTTCACCTCATTACCTCTGTTTGATTAGACGAAGGTTTTTACCGGCAAGAACGCTGAAGAAAGTTTGGGCGTAGACCTGGAGATGAAGGTAAGAGGACGTCTTTAAAGCACCGCTTTGAAGAGACTTCATCTTCGGGAACGGGAATGAAATATCTGGCACAAATATTTATGCGTTTTTATGCGTTTTTTTGTTCTCGCTCAAGCTTCCGGCTCAAGCATCTCTAATGCTAATCAGGAACGAATAAACCCCAAATGCACGTATGTAAATTTCGAGTGCCTTGTGCAATTCGCATCCGTGCAGTGGGAAAGAAGGAATAAAACATATTTTTCTGACACTCAACCCCACTGCCTACACGCAAGCAGCGGCAGCAGCGGCAGCCAAAAGCCACCCAAATCATGCACATGCAACACACGAACACGAATGAAGGATGTTTTATGGCGAACTTTAGTCCGGTCGTTATAATTTACAGAAATAATGAGAAGCCCGGAACGTGCGGGACGCAAACCGGCCACCCTGATAAGCATATCGGTCGTTTCCTAATTAAAAAACTGTCAGTGTTTGAGGTCAGGCTTTCGTTTCGGAAACGTTCCTTCTTTCTCTCTCTCTCACACACACACACACCCTTTTTCCGTCTTTTTTTCTCCCGTTCCCCGCTAGACACTCAATTGGAGTGACCAAAAGCCCACGAGGCCGACAGTGGAGTGATTTTTTGTGACTTCTGCTCGTTTACTCACTTGCAGATTGAGGGTTTAAATTATTGCAATAGTCGTTCAAGACGGGTGTATTTGCCGTAGCGGGAGTGGAGATAAATGTTCGAGTTGAGAATTTACGTCCCGCTAGATAAGGCTGCAAAATATTTGACTTCATTTCGTTTGCATGTGGTTTGGTGTCTTTGAACGGATCGAGTCGTTCTTTTCGGCTGCTGAATGTGCGTCGGGAATTGTATCCCGATCCTGAGGCGTTCAGTTTCGGATTACTATGTGGCAGAATAGAAGCAACACTATGCTATTTTCAAGTGATTCCAATATATCGAATTACTCCATAAGTCCATTATATTCCTATTTATTTTTTTTTATTGTTAATACGTCATTTTCGTTGTTAATACAGCGAGAAAATTTGTCATGCATTATGTATTCTTATAGAGTGAGGCTTCAATATGTATTTTTATCAAATTAATAATTAAACTCTCAACATTTTCTGTACTCAATGCCACAAAATTGACCTCTTCCAGTTTATGTGCCATCCGCTTTTTCCCTTAAAGCAACAAAAAACACACACACACAGGAAACCATACTATCGAAATAATGTCGCTCGCTCTCATATTGCAGCACGCTACAGCGAAACCCATTATCAGCAATTACGAACGAGATGACGGGAAAGTAATGTTCGTAATTTCGATATCGCTAAATCCCTCATCGGTCGACTTCACCACGGAAAACGCGCGCTGTCGCCGGCTGCACCGGGAATGCACCGTGTGTAATCTTATTTTCTCCGCAAGCGATTACATCGAGCGAACAAAAACGGTCAGATATGGATTGATAATAATTGGAGAAATCGAGAGCGAGTGTGTGAGAGAAAGGGAGACGAAGCGAAACAGTGGCATAAAAAAGATGTCTCCGGGTACAAGTCGGTAATTACTTTGAAAATGTTTCACATGACATCTCCTTCCTCGAGGACCCTTTTTCCGTGTACGGTGAGAGTTTCCCGTGTGGTAGGGTGTGAGTTTTTAATGAAACATTGGCACAGCTTGGCTCCGGGCTAGGGCAGAGCGTTTGAAATGGAGCTCGATCCTGTCGCTGCTTGTGCACTGTAAGTCAAGCCATCCGCACACACACAGGTGAAGTTGATGTATCTTATCGATTTTTAATAGAGAGCTCGTGTACTTCCCCGACTTAGGATGAGATTATGTCGTAAGTCGTCCGTGCTGTGTGTCCTTTATGCAACCGATGAGCGAGTTCCATCTTGCCTTTCCCAGAACGACTTGAGGATGAGTGTTTTTTTTTACTTCTCCTCGTTTTGTTCACCTTTGCAAGCCTAAGTCCGGAAGGGAGGACGTATTTTTATTTCCCAGCGCGATCGTTACACACGATAGTGTGCGCCATCTCGATTGCCATTAAAATTAATGCATTGAAAATAGTGTCTCTGCACTTAAGTGCAGCTGCAGTGTCGTCGTCGTCACTGTTCGCCGTCGTTCCGTGCAGGCTCAGAACAATTTACAGGGTTTCGTTTTCATCGCACCAGAGCGGAGGCGAAAATAAAATAGATTGCGATTAAAAATTAATTGTTTGCATTGCACTCGACGTTTAAATGTCAATTTCCCGTCTCGCTCTCGTTTGCTCAACCGGGGACTAGCTCCAGCACCGGGCACACAAAGCTCTCGCACCAACGTCCTGATACTGATATATATACACACGTATACAGTGCTGGAAGACTGTGGCGGAAGGGCAAAGGAAGTGTCTAAAATTGTCCTCGCCTTCCAACCGATAACGGCGATAAGATGTTTACCAAAAGGTGTCTTTCGGTCTGTTGGCACTGTGAGAAGCCAAGGGACAGATTTAGCCATATTTCAGGTACAAAATATGCGTTTCAAACACTATTTTTTATTCCTGCTTCAAACATGTTGGGAAGCTTGTTTTAATCATTTTTAAAATAATAAAATATTATGAAGTATTCTTTTAATAATCATAAGTCAAATTCAGATTCTAAGATGTGTCACACACTTGTTCTACTAGCTTTTACATCGTTTCACTCACAAGCCTTAGAATCTCCCCAACGATTAGGATCGGTGTGAATATTTAAACCATTTAATTTAATTCTTCTTCGCTTATGACCTCACCCAAACACGCAAGTGCTCCGGTATGAGAAATGAGCGGTGTGTACGCGCGCGCACACGGTGTGTACTCAGCCTTCAGCTCATCCCGCTGGGCGCTGGGAAATGAGAATTGAAATTTATTTCCATCCCACACCATTTCCACGGGGCCACGGGAACGCAAACCGAAAAACCGCGATGAACAACACATCGATAACGAACTATCAGGATCAGCTTTAAAAATGTCGTAATTCTTTCTCCCGCGGTACCTTTTCGCCCCGACCGAGCAAGAAAAGGCACACAATTGCGCTGCGTCTGTTTAAAATAAGTTATCTTACGCTAAACGGGAGCGCGCGCGCGTTGCAGAAACGCCCGAGCTGGCGAGGAGAAGAGCCGAGGTGCCGGGAAATGTCTTTATTGCCAGCACCCGTGCTTCGAAAGGCACGAAAAAACACGAGAGTCTCAAGTGGGAAATCTTCTTGGGCTTTTTGGGTTCGGATCCGGAGGGCGAGAGCGCGCAAGGCAAGCAGCATATAAAAAGGGGCAGACAACAAATAATAAATTTTATTGCAAGTCCCCACACCGAACGGCCTTTTTTGGTTTGGGGTGTTGTTTTTTTTGGGGTGTGTGTCATTTTCTGTGAGTGTTTTTGCTACCTTTCTTCGGCTTCTCGCAACAGCAGCTTCTCGACACGAAGCTAGACACGAACTATGATCCTGTTTTTACGAACCATTCCGATAGATCTGTAATATATCAGCATCATAATAAGCAGATATAAAAATAGCGGAGGAAACAAGCATCGCGAGCTGGAACGACTCCAACATGTGAGCTCTTGTCGTCGGGACGAATGACACCTCGATTGGGCGAGTAAAAACTTAAGCAGCTCTTCCAGACGTGATTTCGTTCTCCGGGGGAATGAAAGAAAAAAAAGACACAACGTAGACGGTACGACCTCGTATTGTACGCTCCAAATTTGTCCCGAAACACGACGACTTGTCGACGATTCCACCCCAGTCTCGATCTGTATCCCCTATGTGCTCTGTCCCCCCCGCACAGCCCCAAGACCCCAGGAGGTTTTATCGCGCGGCGGGCTACTACTTTCTTCGGGATGGGACTGCGAGACGTGCTTCCAGCGTGAAAGTGGCTCGTTCGGAGGCGGTGGCAGTGTGAGCGAATAAAAATAATGACCTCCATGCAGGACATGCAGTTTCGGTTGTACGGATTGTGTTATGCACTTCCTTGTGGCGGCCCAGACACCCAGACACGTACGTTGCTCCGGTGGAAGCTATCCTTTCGAGGGTGGAAAGGTTGCTGACATCTCGGGCTTATCTCGGGCGGTGGCGTGCAGTCTCCTTAACGTGGAACTTGGAACGGATCCAGTCGTGATAGATTAGGGTATTTGTAAATTAATCTATCATTTAGAAGAAAGAGCTAAGCGGAGATTTGGAACAAGGAAGGAAAAATGTGTTCTTATGTTATGGAAAGCAAGGGTAATGAACCGGATTTGTATGGTTTTGAATCCTCTCATGGCATTCTATGTAGCCCGACATTTTATGCACAAAAACATGTATTGTAAAGTCCTTCGTGATCATTTTCAAACATTGAACGTCACAATACAAAGTGGAAACCTTCAAATACAATAAATTGCATCCCTTTAGGCGTTTAGTAAGCCAGGACACAACTCTGCGTCTTGGAATGGAGGTTTCATGTTCCTTTATCACACTAGTTATGCAATTATCTTCTTTGACCGATCTTCTCCAATGTATCATCTTATAAATTATTAGTTTGAATGTATTGATGATTTTATTATGTTGTGTTAATAATTTAAATATTTGTTTCAAATTCACTATCCAGAAGTAATCACCCTGAAAATAAGGCAATTATGTATGATTAAACAACTCCACCGAACGAAAGACGGACCGCCAGATAAACAATTATGCTCGCCCGGATGCAACTGTTGGCTTCTTCGTTTATTAATCCCCATCGTCCACTCACCCAAACATGTCAAGGGTGCTTACGGGAGCGACCATCGCGTTAAACCCTTCTCTCGTACATGGACACACCCACTCTCACACGTGGAGACGTGCAGAGTAAGATCTTAAGCCGCGGCTAGGCTCTTCGGGACTGTCATACGCACTTGCACTGGACGCATTCGCAGGCGTGGGTCGCGAGCAGCAAAACCTATATCCGGCCATCCGGGCTCAAGCCAACCGCCAACGCCGGCACCGTCCGACCAGCCGACACCGGCAGCCATTATTTTATTCATTATCGTAATGGTTTATGGTTATACATGGCAAATTAGCATAGATTAGGGAATTGGGAGCAATAATGTCCATAACAATAACAGCAATCACTTTATGGCGCACGGGCGGTGCGTTTCCGTGGGTGGTTCCGACCCACCCCACCTCACATCCTTTGTCCCATCGCGCGGGACGCGCTTCCGTGAGCCTACCTACCAATGGGGGGGAGGCTTGTCAGTGGAAATGAAATGTCCACCGGCCTGTCGCGCTGGCCGACACCTCCCGGCTGTCCCACGAGACGAGCCCACGGTGAAGGTGTGTGCGTGTGTTGCGGAACATTGTGAATAGAAGCTGATGCTCATTAGAATTTACAATTTGTTTTCGCATTTTTATCGCTAGGCTTCCGATCGACTTTCGACTTCGGCTGTTGGACAGTTCGCCTTGCCTGCGAAAAGCGCGGCATCACGATTGAAATGCCTTAACGACTTTCTTTTATTGTGCCGCTTCATTTCGGGGACGACGCACCCTGAATTGATGCTTTATTATTGCCGAAGATACGGTTGAACAAAAAAAAAACGTTGATATTTTTAAACGCGTTTTTATAGCCCGAAGTAGCTCATTTCTGCATACTTTATGGAACTAATAAATTGTTTCGACGTGCCCCGTACGTTCGTTTTCTGTTTTGTTTTGCTTGTTTTCGTTACATTTCGACCAGACCAGCCCCTGAAAGAAGGAGGTGAGAGGCCTTTCCGGGCTGCTCGTGCGGAAGACCCGTCCACGAGCCCGGCGGTGGCCGTGGTGGAAAGTGTTGAAAGTTTTAAATTGAATATTCTCGCCCCGTGTTCCGCCGGCGATGGCCGACGCGAGCGGCGGCAAAACAAAAACCAAAATCCAGCATAAAATTGCGAAACGGCTCCAATCCGGGATCCGCACGCCCACACGCCCACACGCTCGCCGGCGTAATGGGAATTTATATTAAATCTGCGCCCAAGATCTCGCACTCCAGATCCATCCGTCCGGCCGGAGCGTCGTTACTGACGCAACTGCGCCGAGAAGAAAGAGTTCCGTTCCGTGGGAATGTCAGGTTCAAGGATCAACGAGCCCTTAAGTCGAGTCCCGACTTGCCCTTCGGCCCGGGTCGGAGGTGGGGAATCCTTTTGAAGCCCCGGGACGCGGCCCGGGCGACGTACTGGTTTTTCAATTACTGAAACTTTCACAGCGCTGCATCGGACTGCGTCGCTGGCATGGCTTGCGTCGTATTTCACGCCCCGGAGGCCTCTGCCTGCCGCGTGCCTGTGCTTTATGCATAGCGCTCGCCCGACTCGGGAGATCATTTTCAGCTTTGCCGCTGCTGCCGCTTAGCATGTTGGGCTAGCGGAGAAACACCATTGTTGTGGCGTCCCCAGGTGAGCAGGTCAGCAGGTGCGTCGGGCACGCCGGGCAGGGCGGTGTTTGAAACGAGACGATGCAGGGACGAACTTGCGTGGGTTGAAGGATGCTGCTTGCAGGGCGCATTTGCATTCTCGTTCCCGAAGCTGGCCTGATTGAGATGCAGTTAAGCTTAACAAGTTTGCTGAAACTGATTGTTGGTGTTTGGAGTGCAGCGCTCCTGAGGATTCTTAAGCACTTAAGATGGACGAAAAAATCAATCGATTGTTTATCAGCAGCATAACTTTGTATGCATAGAAAATCCGCTTTCCAAGTTCCAAGGGAACAGGTTTACCCGAAGTTTGCACCAAAGGAATTAGATGCAGAAACTATTTAGAACTTTTTTCCGCAGCTGTTTTAAAGTCTTAAGCACTTCAAACATGGTACTATTCCTTATTTCTTGAAGGCGTTAATGTTGAGTTTCCGGTTTCCAGAATTTATAGATATGCAGAAATCATAACTTTTGTCCTGTGTCAAACAAAGATCATTCATGTTTTTTGGGACCTATGACCTTCTTCAGGAATCGCTTCAGAAAAAAAAGTATTGTAAATACTATGTTATACCTTAAAACATCTTAGGCTATGTTCGACCTTTAAACCCAAAGACTCTCATACATTATCTTGTACTATGTACAGAATCCCAGTCAATCCCATATTATATGATCTAACATTAATATTATACTCATTATCAAACATTTGTGGAAGTTTACTCTTTGTCCATACTGTCACCACCGTTCAAACATGTCATGTAGCGCTTCTAATAAGGAAGCTTTTAATTCTTGCTGTGAAAACTTTATCATTTTATAATTACATCATAAAACGAACCGCCATACTAGCACACCTACAGCTTTAACTACACACAGTGTGCAGTAAATAAATCTTCAAATGCACAACTTGTGCATCGAGAAAGAAAACAAAACTTTTTCCTCACAAATAACCCACCTGCAGCACGCTCCCTTCGACGGAAAGTCTTGCTGTAAACTGCCTGCGGGCTGCCCCTCCGCGGTTAGTTTACTTTTATCAACTTAACTACGCTTTCGCGTCTTATGTCGCTCCTGCGCTTCCCGGCCATACACTGGCCCTTGTAAAACTGTCAAGCTTTACCTGCAACTTAATAGTGATTATTTTTGCACCGCTTCCAGCAACCCCGTCGTCGCCCCGCCAGCTTTGTCACTTTGACGGGCACGTTATATATGACATGCAAGGGCATAATTAAATGAGACATCACGGCCGCGAAGCGACGCTCGTCAACAGAGCCGGGCGCCAGGCCACGGAGACAACGAATCTAGCGATGTGTTTTATACCCCTCGTGTAGGAAAGAGTTCGTGTGCTTGACAGCGCATTATTCTTTCCACTGCGGGTATGGAAAGGTGGGACGATTGTTTCGCCATTTCGGGAGAGTGCTGAACCCATCAGTTTAAAGCCTATTAGTGGCGGATTTGTGAAACGTATTGTTAAAAATGCCGTCACAAGATGAATACTAACTGACAGCTCGTTAAAAGTTTTACAGCGCCTACTTAGCACACGCCAGTTTTAAAAATAAGACCGAAATATGCGTTTTGACTATTTGGTTGAAGCGTTTACTTGAACTGTTCTTGCAAACTACGTCTCTTTCAAGGGTAAACATTAGTCTACTCAACCACTTTTGCTGTCTTTTTGGTGGATTACATCAACACATTTTCCCACCCCGGATGAAATGCGGGAGAAATTATGACGTGCCCAGTTCGTGCCCGTACTCCCGCTAATTAGAGCGAGCTCGACCGCCAAACGGAGCTATCATAAAACGACACAAAAAAAAAACAAAGCCAAAAGCCCATCGCTCGATAGTTTGTGGCGCGTTGTTTATTATGCTAATTATGATCAGCGCCAGGTGGCTCCGGGCGACGGAAGTGGCGTCCATGTTGGTGGTTAAATTGCTCATAAAAATAGCAGTCCATGGGCTCGGTTCGGTTTTGGTTGCGTGGTCACCATGGCTAAAACTTTCTCCCCGCGCACAACAACGACAACAACAAAAAGAGCGAAACAAACGGTCTGGTGTGACCATCTGGTGAGCGTGAAAACGGCCCGGCCATCCCGTCGGCGGGTGTCGTAGCAGATGGCCGCGCTCGAGGCAAGTGGAGCGTTTTTCGCTCTGTCTTTTAAAAACGATAGTTATTTTGCTGTTAGGGGAAGAGGAATCGAAACGGCAGCAGGAAGTTGTAGTGCAAAAATGCACAAATAATGAAACCAAATAATGGCGCACAAACCGGACGCGGGAGACAAAAACATAGCGGAGCGAGCGCTGGAGTGTGCTTTTATTCGTTGTTTGCGTGATTTTTTTTTGTCTTACACTCCACTCAGCTTCACTTCGACTCAGCTCGCAGGCTTTCAATTCTTTCAAAACGGCTTGTAAGGGATTCTGCTCGGTGGCTCCGGCTGCCTAGTTGAAGCAGGACTGCAGCACATTTTGCAGTAGCAGCAGTAGCAACACGGCCACTTCCTTGATGGCACGCTTTGGCGCGCTCGCGGCAAGTGCATTGATGGCGCGGGCTAGAATTGCGACGCTCGATGCAACGGACATTCTCAAGTGGCGTTGATAAATTTCACTTCACCATTCGCCAGTGTCGGTTTCGACGCGGTTCTTTTCTTCCCGCCCGTGACAACGAGAATGCTTTAGCTGAGCAACAACAAAAAAAAAGGGAAAGGAAAAATCGTCTCCAGCAACGCCTACCACGCGGAGGGAAGTGACTTAAGCGATTTGAGCCGAACGGTTCAAGCACTCTACTGACTGCGAGTCACACCGCAGTCGCTGGACATCGCCAGTGTCGAGTGCGCTATTTAAAGTATTTCGCGAAATGTCGCTTCCGGTCGCTGTTTTGGCGCGGAGCGAACGAGCTCAGCTGCGGCTAGCCGGTAATGGTGCTGCAAAATGGCGTTGTTGCTTCAATGTGTTTTTCTTCGCCGTTTTTTTCTCTTCGTTGGAAAGTCGCACTCTTGCATGGAGATACCGTTGAAGAAGCTTTTTTATTTTGTGAAGCAAAACAGACAGAGCGTAAAATTCACTAACTGAATAGGTGAGTATCTTTTTTAAGTGGTGACTATTTGAATACTTTAAACAATATAAGATCCCGTGATCAAAATGAAACTTCAAAATATTATAGAGATGATAAAGATAGGAATAATAATTATAAAGATAGGAAATAATGAAGTAGATTGCTTACTTTTTCGAAAAAGCATCAAATGTTGCGCCGTAAAGTATGCAATCCTCCTTACATGCTTGTAAACTGTGTGTTAGTCTAAGATTTCTTCAGAATATGAGTTTTGATGTTTCTTTTTTCGAATACTCAATATAAATTATCTAGCTAAACTATCGAGAGATGAAAAGGCAATGTATCTGGAACTATAACTATGCAACGTTGTCATAACGTTAAAAATAAATTGAACACATTAATGACTTGAACTCATTAATGCTGATGAATAGGAATGCACTATGCTTTAATTGGATACGAACACCATTGCACATCTAAATGCTTCTGTTTTTCGTTTCGCTCACAGCCCTCGCCAGGTTAAGATATCGGTTACACATAATTGAATCATACGCTCGAAACCGGGTTCCTTTTTTGCGTTCCTCCTTGGTGTCATGCTTATCACATGCCACGTCCATTACACCGGCGCACCGACGTTAGCGTCACCAGCGTGTTAATAGGACGATAATATTTTAAGCTCGGTATCATAATTAACACGCATTGCTTCGCAGCGTGCTCCTTCAGTGTCGCCGGCGCCCGGCACAAGGAAAAAAGTGCCACTTCATCACCGAAGCGTTTTAAATGCCGAGACACCAGCGCCTCGCTCGAATGGTCATCCCTTGAGAAAAAGTGTCTCTAAGGGTGTATGAGTGTGTGAGAATGTTCGCGGGAGAGAGACAGCAACACATAAATGCTTCCTGCGAGCCGAGGGTCCGATCCGAAGCCCGACCCTCGTTCCAGCCGTCAACCGCTATCGCCACCATCGGCCGGACGTTATCGGAAGGAGTAAATCGGACCGTATGCTAACTGCAGCCCCGTACCGTAAACATCTCATTTGTGCGATGCAGACGCGGCAGAGAAGCGAAGAGCGAATTAATTTGCTTCCGAGCCAGAGAGCAGTGCGAGGCGATCGTGTTGCGAGCGTCCCATCGAGTTCGGAGGAAATAAAAGAACATATAGGGCGGAGTAACAACGGAAAAACGAAACGGAAACTGGGGAGAGTTTCCAACGTTGTCTCTGTGTGGTCCAGAGAAAGTGGACATGTGGGGACATGTTTGCTCGTGTCTCGGTTCCCGTGTATGCATATTCAACGGTCTGCGTATAATCTGGTTACTAAAAGGGCAAAGTAAATGAGAGCTACCTCCCGATCGGTTAAAGACACGATGGGAAAACGTACTAATCTTAATTGGGTTAGAGTTTTCCAGTTTTTTTTGCATTTGAAGAACAAGATGGCTAGCAGATTCAGACAGAAGTAAGCAATCTGTTCCTTGAAATTTAATATTTTTAATACAATGAAAAGATATCAACTATAAAACATGGATATATTCGATAACTGAACTCCTTCCTTTTAGTTGGGCTATAATTTGCTAACCTGTATGTACTTATCCTCTATGCTTTAATAAAACTAGCCGAAATAAAGCATTACATTCCTACATTTGCGTCGGAATGTATGCAAACTCGATTATGATTCTCGTTTGCTCTTGCTATTAACAATTCGTTCACCAGATTTGTCAAATTTACTGACAAAAATACACATTTTAAATACAATAACCTGTGCATACGGTTTTAAAATGTTATCCATTATCAATCATCAATCATGACATCAATGTGATGGAAAGTTACAGGCTAGCGTTTGAAGGAATTGCTTTTTAAAATTTTCGCAAAAACAAAAACCCAACTAACTTACCTCTTCTGACTTTGGCAAATAATTTAAATTATGTTGAGTGGGTTTGTGCTCGTGTTGCTGTATTTCTCATCATTCCATACCATCATACTCTCTTGCCAAAACACACACACACACATACACACGCTGTGCCCAAAGTAAATTTGTAGCAACACGCTGTGTGCAGATGTACCGTGGCTCATCCTCACATCATTCCGGGCCGTTTGCGGCACTCGTCTATTTCACCCCGTACGGTGCATTCCGCGCTGGGGTGTACGAGAGGATCTTTTTTTTTTCGTGTGTGTTGCTTCTGCTGCTTCAACTCTGTTGCCGCATTTCGCACCCGTCAGCCGGACAAGCGCTCCACGCCCCCCGTGTGTAGCAGCTACCCCGATAAGACCCGGTATTAAATTAAATGAGTCCAGTCCAGATGAGTGATAAAGTAGATTGATGACGGACGACGGTGTGTGCGTGCGTATGTGTGTGTGTGACGAGGTTTCCGTGCCGTTGCAGTATTCGATGAAAATGTTGCACACTCAAATTTGTCCACCTGTCAGCTGATGTTTGTACTTTTCCCAGCCACCGGTCGGTGCTGTGTACCGTGTCGTTCGCTTTTCGCGCAGCGAAAACGATGCTCCGGAGGTTGGTGCCGTTCCGCAGTGGCCGTCACATGCACCGCATATCCATAACCGCTCGCGCGTTCGAGAACCGGGCGCCAGAGTGAGCGTGTTTCTGCCGTCCCTGCGCGGGAGCCCGCCCACGGGGATGATCACTCGCTATCTCACTCGAAATCATTTCTCCGCGGGGTTCACACCTTCCGCTGTACCGCTCCTGCGCTGTGAAGTGTACATGAATGTCGTTATTACCAGCCGTCCGACGAGCCGACAGGGCTGTCGTGTGTCTCGGGCACGGTACGCTTTTTGCGCGATCGACGGCAGCCACCGACAAGCCGGCTAACAAGGCGCAACTTTGAAACGTTTTCAGGCAATCCGAAATGAGAAGTTCCCGTCTGACTGGCTGACTGTGGTAGCGGTTGGCTTCGCCTACTATGCCGTGCGCTGATTATTGCGTTTCGCTGGAAATGTTTCAGCGTCAAAACTTCGTTCTGCTCGGCGGACTATCGCACGATGGTTTGTCTTTACTTTGCAGAGTGTTATTAGCCTCCTCAAAATTTCTTCGAACTCGCTTATTGTTTATTGCTCGTGAATGATACTTAGACATTTTTGCCATTAATCGGTTCAAATGGGTTACAACTTTCACATTCATACCTATGCTCTGTAAAGCTTTGTTGACCAGTATGGAACAAATGCACTGTTGGTAGTGCGTTTGTTAATTGAGTTTGTTATGCAGTTTGCATACTTTAGTGCTAATAATTCAATTGTACTCAGCATTTTTTTCTTAGAAGCTCATTATTTCACATTTATGTTAGGAAAATTATAGAATAGACGTGAGTTTTCTACAACATTAACTACACACATTAAAATAACTTAGTCGAACAGCATCTAAAATGTAGAAAATTGCAGGGAATGTCAACTGTGTTCATTCATATAATATAAACTAATAATTAATAGGAAAATCCTCTCAACGGATTTGGGATTTGTTCAAATCCGTTGAGATTGAAGTCGGTTCAGAGTCAGTGTCGTCACGGAGTACACATAATTCCAGCTAAATCATAAATCTCGTGTCGGTTATTGACCACGAATCGTGACGTCGTCATCTCTTTCTTTCTCACAAACACACGCATACATACGCTCCGTCCAAAAACGTCTAATGCAGGTGCTGTCCATTCGTGTCAACGTACTGTGTTAAGGTGTGCTTGCCTGCGGGTGGGACAAAAAACTTCCCGCCTGTCCGGCGCGTCCGCGGCACCGTACGCCACAACGAGCACGGACGATGGTTGGTCCACCGTCGTCCACCGAAGTTTGCCAGTCAACTCACATCAACTCACCTGAGCCGGTGGGACACGGCAGCCAGGCAGTGACAGTGACAAAACGTCAGCAAAACAAGCTGGCCCCGGGTGGATCGGTCGGCTCACATTGTAGGCTGCAGAGAAGAAGCTGAAATGAGAGATTATTTCCGCTCCGTGAAGCATTCGAGCATTTGACAAAATCGATTATTATCTCCCATGAACACCTCGGAAGCACGGCAGATGGGCATCAGGCGTGAAGGATACTGTTTCGGATCTTATCGTATCGATTTCGCTCTTTGGGGAACTTCACGGAAATGGGCTTTGGACGATTGTGTTTGAGATTTCGCTGAAGTATGGTTAGGGGGTAGAGCACGGTACACATATTTATCTTGAGAGTCATGAAGCATATGTTTAAAAAGACCTCATACAGTTCGAGCTAAAAATAACACTCGCTGTGCTATCCGTATCGTCTTTCTCACAGGCTGCAAACCTTTATTGATTCATGGACATTACACCGTGTTGATTAGAGACACTTCCTTGAAAACTTTCTCCATAGTGCGCTAGGTGGTTAATCAGCTCCGCCGTTAGCGTTTTTATTGTGTTCGTTTTCACCCACCTCATCACCTGCTTCGTGCAAAAAAGGAATAAATTTATTTGTTCGTATAATTATCATTTATATCATCGCCGACACCGCGCACCCTTCCCTCCTGTTCCAGCGAAATCAGAATATCACGCAATCGAGCTTTAATAATCGTGAAATCCATTCAATATAACGACCGACCTATTGGACGCGCCTGATTTCGTACCTGGTTCGTCTCGACACCGCCAACGACGGAGTAGAAAAGAACATGAAAAGTAAAATAAAGTTCGACACCGCCCGTCTGTGCCGAGTTGTGCTAATGGCCCCGGCGGAAGTCATGTAACCTAGCCCAGTGTATCATTTATCACCTGCGCCCGGTCGGTTGGCCGCGTCCTGACCTAACCTGCCGACTCGTATTGATGGTGTGTAAATGTGTGTATTTGCACGGTTTGCGCGTCGCGCCGAAAAGCCGAAACTTTCACCCCTAGGAACACCGGCGCTTAACCAGACGCTACCCGGTATCGGGCGTAATGGTTCTCAAAAGCACGCATACTATTTTGCTCTGCGCTGTGCCTTCTGTTTCGTTGTTATCTACCATCGATTCCGCAGACGGGGCGGTGGGAAAGTTTATGAAGGAAGTAAAAATAACTTCGGCATGGTGGAGGCGCCTGGTGGCGTGTGAGAAGCAAGACAGTAAATTGGTGAAAAGGGAACGTTGTGCGCTTGTTAACCACAGAGCACGAATGAAAATCATCGTGGAGTCTATGTGAATGATGAAACAACTGACGTCTGTTTATTGGACGTGTATTCGTATATTGAAAACGACTGAAAACTAGTAACCCGTTAAAAAAATCATCATGCAGTAACTTAAACCAAGTAAACAACATTTTAGTTAATCCCCTGATAACTCTTTCGATGCAATTGATACTCCTTCAATTAATTTGCTTTATTACATATAATATTTTAAATATTGTATGACAAGTTCTATAGCTAAATGGAGGCGCCTGGTGGATTGTGTTCAGTTAATTTGCACTGGGAAAACATAATTAGAAACTTCTACGATCGGAAATATAGCTAAGAATGTCAAATAACGTACAGAAAGGCATTCATCTTCTAAGGAAAAATATGAAGAAACTGTTTATAACAAAATTGCCTTGATTTATGCTCAAAATATTAAAACTTCACTGCTCTCAAGCACACGCCCCTGGGCTTGTGATCAAACTTGATTAAATCAATCGCTATTTCAAGTACCTCTTTCAGGAAAAAAAAAACACTTCACCCAAAAAAGATGAGATTGGAAAGATATTTTTTTCTCATTCTTCACAAAACAATATCGATAATCCCTGCCCGCCCGGGTTTGCAGCTCTGCGCGTCTCGTAAACTTTAATACTTCCATCATCGTCCGGCAGCCGATTGTTATGCAGGGATCGATTACAAAAAGACGGAGGAGGAAGAAGAAAACACAAAAAAACACTCACACTCCACCGCCAGCAGCTGGTGGTTGTAACCGCTTGTAATGATGATTGTTCGCGAGTGACCGTTCCTCCGGGTCAAGCACATGGTCGGTTCCAGCCGCTGCGAAGATTTTCTCGCCACAGAAGCACGGACTATATCAAGATCGTTCGAAGCACGCAAAGCAGCAGCGTCAGGGAGCACCGTTGGGCACGCAAGGGCAGCATATTTTACGACTACGGGCAACACAAACACACCCGCGAGGGTGAAACGAGTACCGGAACAAATCGAACCGGTAGTGCTCGCGGATGTCCTCGTGAGAGTGAAACATATCCGTACGCTTGCCAAGGAGAAACGGGGGAAGTGAGAAAGACAGAGGTGAGAGAGAGAGAGAGAGAGAGAGAGAGAGAGAGAGGGAAAAATATATCACTCGTCGCACGTTTTGCCTGTCCCGCACGAACCTTCCCTCGAGCACGAAAACAACCGTCGGACGGTAAATCATGTTCACGTGCCACGTTCGCTGCAAGCAGGGCGACCGGCGAAGGTCAACGAATTTCGCTCGTAAACCGATTAAGCATTAAGCAGAACGACGAGTCGCGCGAGTCGCTCGGTTGCAGCGGAGAATGCGATTTTGCCGCTATTTTTCTCGCCCAACCGAACATCGAAAACCCAACATTGACTAACGCTTCGGTTTTTTGATCGTAAACTCTTAAATTATGGTTCCGTTTCCGGTTTACTGTGCTTGGAAACTGAGCACTGAAAACCCCCCTCTCAGCTGTATCTGAGGGAAACATGATGGAAAAGTTCCATACAGTACTTCACCGGTGCATGGTGGGAGATCGTTCGAACAATTGATACGCCTTTAGCATCGGGTTTAAGCCTTCATGATAAAACATAAAATTCAATGTATAAGCTTCTTGAATCTCCTATTTTTGATCAGTTTTTTAATACAAATTGTCCAAAATCACACAAAGTCACAAAAATCCAAAAGTCGTATTAAACTCTAAAACCCTTTTGCCCGCAATTCACATGAACATTGACCACTGTGCTTTTGTGGCACGGGTGAAAGATGATGCAGATTCTTATTTTCTCATTTCGCAAAACATCTCACCGAGCGAATCGTCTACCGAGCAGCCGCCTTTTGTGCGGCGCTCGTTCTTTTGCCCACCCCAGTTCCTACTGTTGCGTTTCGAGCAACCCCAGCCGGCCCACCATAACCACCACGGGCATCCGCAGCGACCACGCGGTGCGTGCTAGTTGAACGGTTGAAGGATAACAGAAGCAGATTGGTGCTGCTGCTGCTGCTGCTACAACTGCCACTTCAGCTCGGAGCAGCCTATCGCATTACAGGGGGTCGGCGGGCGGTGCGGCGTCCCACTGGTGGCCCAATTTTCGCATGGCATACCCGTGAAGCGGCCACAGTTTTCCATTTCCTCCGTCCTCCCCGGACGTGGGGGGAAATAAATCATCTTATCATCACGATTCATCTTCCACGTCCGGGGCCGCCTCAGTGACAGATAGACAGGCCGGGGTATCCCGCGAGTGGCGTCAGCCGAAGGAACCTAGAACAACATCAAGTGTATCTTTTTCGAGTGCGTTTCGGAATCACGGATTCCGTTCGTTCCGTTCCGTCCGTCCTTCGCCATTCGCGTTTACAGCACCTGCCCGTGCGAAGGATGATGATGATGATGATGATGATCGCGAAGCATAAATCGTTTTTCGCTCACTCCACCGATTTGTAACAATAGTCAGCGAGCGAACCGGTCAGGGTAGGAGTGAGCTTTGAATCGAAATTCGCGTTCAAAAGAAGCTTTCGCTGCGGTGGGCTTTGATCTCGGCGTGTGCAACGCTGCTGAAATGGAATATTAATCGTCTGAAGGCAATTTCTGGGAGGAAATGTTTATTTCTTTTGGGGAGCGTTTTCTTAAGCTTTGGAAAACTTTTATCGATAAATTTGAGTCCATTTTTTTCATTTTACCGCACTACATACGTAAGGTTAAGTATAGTCTCAGACACTCGATTGCTATTGATTCCAATAAAGATGGATAATAATTTCCAATGAAGATAGAGAAGACCGACAATTAGTGAGCCAGCCCTACGTGTGCAGCACTACATTATCCTGGTGTCTATCAGAACACGAGCTTCTGAATGTGAACCAACAAATTGGCTTAATCCAAAACTTCTCATCTGAAACATTCGCTTCTTCCCGGTTCCAGGTATCGCGTACCATGCTTCTATTAAAAAAACAGTAATTTCATCGTCCACCTCCCAGTTATTTCGTCTCAGTTCCCGGTATGCCGTGCCGAATTGCGCATTACATGGCTTCGTCGGAATTAATTTCATGCACAGTGATTTGCATTCCAGACGGTAACGATCGAGATCAAAGTTCTCAGCTCATAAAGCGTGCATGATGCGAAACACACGCCTGTATGCCGATTCAGCAAGTGGTCAATCAGAATCGAATGAAGATTATCGTGATTTCTATACATACCTTCGTCCGGGGCGCTCCCGTACCGAGCAGCGTCTCTGCGTCGCAACCCCCCTAGTCACAGCACCCGAAGCGCCGGTGTGAGGCCATCCAAGAATCAAATCTAATTAAAACTTACCATACCCACCGTACCGTGCCGAAGGGAGCGCCATAAATCATTATTATCACATTATCCTTCATTCGGGTATGTCGATCGAACTCTGCCGCGTGCGTTTTCTGATCTTTGCGAGGCGTCAGATTGGGCGATGGATGGTGGTCAGCCGACACATCGGCCCGAGCGGTGATGAGCGATGAAAAGGGAATTAAATTTGGATCGAGTGGCGATTGACGAGAACACATGCGTCCGCCCAGTAAGTGGGGAGGGTTTTGCGCGTGGAGCAGACGTTTTTTTCTTGTTCCTTCACCAAAGCGATCGTCCCTGCCCGCACGTTCGCCCGGGCTTGATGGCGAAAGGACTCAAAGTATCAAATTGTTGTAGTGAGCTAATACGATTTTGATTAACAAAGTTTAATAACTTTCCCTCCGGCGGTGCGTCGCCTGGTGGGGCCAAATTTCCGGACATCATTTCCTACGGCTGGGTATTGTCCCTCTTTCAGCGTCTTCAGGGACTGCCGCCGAGGAAGGTAGGCTTAACCGTGGAATTTAAATCGGAAAATGAAGAAAAAACCAACCCTCCAAACGCAGAAGCACGCACGCTGACAAAGAAGCGCTCGGTTTCCGTTCTGAAAAGTTTACTCAAGAGTATAGCGACACAAAAAATAATGCTTCATGTGCACACGGCGAAACCCGCTCGCTTTATTCCCTCGATTAACCCACCCGGAGACCTGGAGCCACTCGGCGAGCGAATCGCTCACCTCTCCACCGGTGGCAAACTCGGCAAAGCAGGAATTTATAAACAGAAGGATCAACGTTATCTATTTTTAATTGGGTCCCACCCAATGGCAGCCGGGCGGGCTTCGGTCGGGCTGCCGGGAGGTTGGACTAACTCCTCTTATTGTGGCCTAATGATAGTCTAATCCATCTTGTGTCGTTCAGCTTACCGCTCTGCTCTGCTATAAACCCTTTACTGCGCTCAGCGAGCGGCTCAGCGAACTTTGCATTTTGTCCCGATATAATTATTTAATGGTCGGTGCAGGAGCAATCCGTTTCAATGACGCTTCAGCTGGGAAGCGAGCGGCGGCAGTCGTGTGAAAGTGATCGGTAAACTGATCAGTAGTGAGGAGAAGGTTTTGCTGATTGCGCTGGAGGAATACTGAAGTGTGATTAACGAACTTTCAACGAGCAAATGACAAAAACGTCCATGGTTTTTCTGTGCATTGAATGTTAGCTTTACAGTAGAGAAAATAACATCATATCAGATACTATTTTCAGCGCCTTAAAGTATGCAATTTGTGCAATTTGTTTTCACATATTTGAGACTTATTCTTTAAGATGTAACCATATATAACATATTTTAACACAATTTTCGTTCATTTAAATAAAACGTCCTTATTCTTTTCCGTCCTTTGAAGTGTGTTTTACGATTATATTAATTTATACACCAAAAAACAATTCTAACACGGTTCGAAATAAAACCAAACCTACATCACCTCACGCTACTCTTTCTCTATTACGTGAGCTCACCCTTCCGTGCACAATCACCTTCGACAAACGCCGTAACAAGCTGTAATCCCGGGTTTCGTCATACGCGAACCCTTATCCCGGGACGACAAAAGCGGCACGGCGCTAAGTACCTTGCCCCATAACCACGATCCAATCCGTCGGGTGCCCGGCGCGCTGGATTATTCCTGTCACGTACGTCTAATCTCTTCAAATGAACAAAATACTGTTTGATATCTCACGTGGTGCTGGTTCTTCCCGCAACGCGGAAAAGGTGGAAAAGTTTCCTCTGTGTGTTCGGTTCGTGTTTGTTTTTTTTTGTTTTTCGCTCAAACCTGTAACAAAAACCAACTCACGACCGACATGACAACGAATTGAAACAATGTCCGGCGGAGGAGGAACCGGCTCGCGGTTCTCAGCCGTGGCCCGAGATTCCCACTTCCCAGAAACCCCTTTTAAGTTAAGCCGATGGGATTAGGGTCCTATCAGTCCTTTTTTCAGTCGTTCCATTTTTGAGGATAAAGCAAGAAACCCACACAAACACACCAAGGTTGACCGAAACCGAGCTGGATTCTAAGCTCAACTAATCCGTGGTGGGATGCACATTCGTCTCGCGGATTTGGATCCGCTGGCCTTGATCACAGTGTTGGGTGTGTTGTGCGCGGGCCTCGCGCTGGGATGGATTGTTAATTGTGACCCGAGCTGACCTTCTTCCGGGTACGCTCATTTCGCAAATAAAGGTTGAAAAGCTGAACAAGCAGAGCTTTAGAAGACGGTACCAATCGCGGGGTAGGCTAATTGTAAATGACACCCGAACATGTGTACCAACATAATCCACTCTTCACGGTCTTCATTCCGCTCTCGGTTCTGCCCGTGCGGAATCCGTTCCAAACCCGTGCAAGCATGAAAATAGCATCAACATGCCCATTCCACGCCACTAGAACGGAGCCCAGATGTGGGGCTTTTTTCAAACGAATTGAATCTACAAACACAATCCCGATCATTGTCCCCGGCCCGATCCAGACAGCGCCAGACGGAATGGGGACGCAATCAAAAGTGAGGCGAACGGTTTCGTGATTGTTCCAGTAGCGAAACTTTTGCCACTAAAAGCCATGGGGGATTCCGGGGACGTCCTGGAGGGGACAAAATTAAGAAAAAGACACGAGCAACTACAACCATCAATTGAAGTCAGCGGAGCAACCCATCTCGCCGGCGGTGTGGCTGGGTGGCGGTGTGACAAGAAAAATGGGGAAAACATTTTCCTAGTTTTGAAGTTTTGCTTTAGCCACTTTTCACTGCCACTGCCTGACCCGCTCTCTCTCTCTCTCTCTCTCTCGTTCTTTCCCAGTACCATTTCATAACTGTAATAAATGTTTTGTTGCAGAACATTAGACGATGGTTCTCTCCATTACGGTGAGCTTCAAAGGGCGGACGCAGGGCGACGGATGTACGAAAAACGGAAGACAATTGCACATCCGGCTGCACAGCTTCTTCGCAGGCAGCGCTGCAGAGAATAAGGGCGCTGTCGATGGCTGTCGAGTCGAAAGCTCGTTGATGAAGTGCGCTGCTCGCCGGTGCTGCTGATGGAAAAATGGAGCTGCACATTCTTCCGCGTCCCGGGTGGGGACGAAACTTTCGTCATATTTTATTGGTTTCTCGTTGGGGAGTCGGGGGGCGTCGGTGCAGGATGCGCACGGAACGGGGTTTCTGGACACAATCACGTAAGAAACTTTCTCCCAGGCCACTGCCGGGAATGGACGCTTCATGGTTCCATTCTTGTACGGGGGGTTCGAAAATGCGCCCTTTTCACTCCAAAAAGACCTAGAAGGAGAGAGCAAGGGAGAAAAAACCTCCCACAGCCAGCGATGGATTATTTGTCCAACTGGCGATGGCGTTGGCGGGCTGTGGGATGTGAAGCTCCTGCCGCTCGTTACGAGCAGTGTGCAGTGCGCTGCATGGCGCAGTGCTTCGGTGCCCGGCCATTGGCAAAGTTCAAATAACAATGGCGAGAAAAATGGGCATCACTTTTGCGGCCATAATTGAACATATGTTTTGACCGTATTATGATGTTCGTTTAATGCCGGTGCGATGCGAGTGGGTGACGTTCACAAATTTATGCTATTTGTTGTTTGTGTGTGTGTGTGTGTGTGCGGAATACGGTGTGCGAATGGCGTCTGAATGGTTTTTGGGTTGCTTTTCAATAAATCACAATAGGGTTTACGATTCCATGGAATATGCCTTCGAACAGGTAGATCTACTGTGGTACATAGCGGTTGCAAAGGGGTTTTTTTGAACGAGCAAAACATTGCAACACGAATTGCATACATTCAGGCTGATGTTGCCATTTTGCGCCAAACATTGGTTATTAGATTCTTCCTATTTCTTCCGCGAAAACACTTTGTTAAAAGCGTTAAAAGCGAAATCACTGATGCTGACGTTTATCGCTGTCAATAATACTATTGTAGTTTCATGTATTTGTCGGGCGAATTTTTCTGGTATTATTGATCTTCTTTTTTTCTCAACAATCACCACTGCTTCCGGATACTTGCACTCGAAATGACGCCTGAAACGGTTCCACTCCATGCAGTATCTGCCTTTTAATGCCCCAAACAGCTGCACTAATGAGCAAAACCCATTAGCCACACCGAGCCATCGACATCGGGCTCGATCGTATTTCCTCTCTGCCGAGCCAAATTACATGATCGTATCGGAGCGCCAACGCTCACGCGCGGCAGCATCAGCCGCACCACTAACGCGAAACATAATTCTAATCGTCGAAGCAATTTAAATAAGTGCCTATCAAATTATCAGCAGACGGAAATTTTAATACGCCAAACGCCACCGTCAAACGGCGGGCGGGCACTGTGTGCGTTTTTCGTTCGTTCGTTTTTGGAGGCAAAATTTAAATTGAAAATCCGGCCCCGGGAAGAACAGAAGCAGGAACAAAAAAAAAACAGTGAAGATATGAACGTAAAATTCTGCGACCGTTACGCACCGCTGCCGGGTGCGAGTGGGCCGCGGGCGAGCAGCAGCGGGACCGTCGTTAATCATCCCACAAAAACCATCCTGCACAGGCACGAGCCGGTTTCGGCTCCGTTCTCGGTGGCGAAGGCAAATTATGGTGGTCATAATTATTAAATTTGTGGAAAATCGTAATCCTTATCTCGGAACGGACCCTGCGTCCCACGTTCCAACGCCGCGACGGCCGCCACGATACCGACGGCGGATTATCGGCACGATCGGTGCGTGCCTCGGTGGCATCGGGGCGAGGGCAGTGGGTTTCGGAAGCCACCAAGATGATGCACCCCTCGGTGTCGTTACGTTGCGCATGGGGGGAGTGGGTGGCGATAACGGGTTGAAGAAATCGTTCGAGGTCGATTTCGGGCGTTATCTTGATTTTTGATTGAAGGGTGATAATCGACATCGTCTCGGCAGCAGGCGATGGAATGACCGACCATCCACAGGGCCTTGCGGGCACATCGACACGGGCGAACCATTAGTCTAATTACAGGACATTAGAGACGGCAGCAAATGGACGGTTTAACCGGTGCGTAAAGTGTAACACTTCGACAGTGCATAAATTGGACGATTGGAATCGGTGAGAGAAGAGAGTTCTCTGAAAGGGGAGAAAGTTTTGTCGTTTTTTCTAGAGTTCCCATAATTTAATATGAACTTGGCAGCTGGTTTGGTTTTCACCATTGCGATGATACAATGTTTGTGATGTTTGGATACATCAACGGAGTATTTTTGTATATGTTTTCGTTTTATTTGATCATATTTACTTTCTAATGTTCTGAAATGCTATAGAAAATAGGGTGTGCTCTGCATGTTGCATACATTGAGGCGCAAATTCAACTGGAAGGAACGAAAAGTACTTTCTCTATTGTATTACTAATTACAATTGATTTATAAGTATGAGAAAGACCTCACTATGTGTTGCATTTACATATTTTGTCTCATTCTATGTACGATATTTACCGTATACACCGTTTACCGTTTTCAAGAAGGGACGATGCTATTTAGCTCAATAATGAAGATATTGTTAATGACTTGCATTAATTTTATGGTAGTAATGTATGCAATTTGCGCTAAAAAGTAAAGCTTTTCTGGGAAAGCAGCCAGACAATCGCTGTTAGAAATGATACATTCGTTTTAATGTCCAATACAACACATAAGATTAACCTCATCACTCCGTGGCAAACTTTGGTACACCGCGAAACATCTTCCAGAGCGCTGATAAATTCCCAACACCACAAGCTCCGTTGCAATAATTTGCACCCGCCTACTTTGTCCCAGCAAAACCACACGCAGCAGCACACTTGATGAACGATCCCACCGTGTCTCGCACGGTTTGGCGCAACACACTAAATACTTTTTGACAGAACCGGCAGAAAATTCCTTTGCGGCAGATGAGCGCTCCCTCATTATGACTCCATAAACCCGGCGATCCAAGCGCGTACCCGGTGGGCCGGGTGGTGTAAAGTTCTCCCCACTGCGAAAGCGCGCACACGGTGGTAAATAAATTTCACCAAATTTATTGCACGCTGATGATAGTTATAGGCCCACCCACCTTCACGAGGCACGTGCAAACGCAGCCATGGGCCGGCAAAGTTAGACGACAGTCGGGCAACGGAATGATGCACGATCGGCTCCGGTTCGGAAGGTTCGCGTGATGCATCGCGCTCGGTAGGTAAATTGATGTTGCACCGGGAGCAACAGCCGGAGAGTGAGAGAGAAAGAGAGACTGAGTTAGAGGGAGCGGGAGAGAGAAACCAACAGAAAAAACAACCCTGCAACGCTCCGTGGAACCAAAACTTCGATCCTGTGCTAAAACATAATGCCCTTCGCGTGTCCCCTCTCTCGCTTCTTCTTTGGAGTGCTCTCACAGGATAAAAAAGGCAATTCGACGCTTGAGGGTAGTTTGCAGATGCAGACTCTTTCGCACCTCGTACCACGAGCAGCAGATGTTTTGTTGAATGTTGAAATTACAATTTATTTACCACCGTCCCCCTGGCCATCGCATGGGGTTTGGTCTGTTTTCTGGGTGTGTGTGGGAGTGTGTGCATCCGCTTGCGACTCGGTCTGGTCAATGTTTACCCAAACCGACCGGAATGAATTTGATTCGATTGCGCTTTGTTTTTTTCCCGCTTGTCCTACTTTTCCCCCAAAACAGAGCAGGATGCAACAAATCGACCGGGAAACATTTACCGTTTGCGTTTCGCGAGCGGGCAATGCGCGTGTTATTTGAGCGTGTTTGTGTGCGTTTTTTTTTCTCCCCCGGTTTTCAAATATTGTTGTACACTCGAACTCATCGAATGGGGCGTGATTTTTCGCGAGATGGTAATTTATTGAACATTCGTTGAAACGTACACACTCATGCACTCTCACACATACACACACGCGCGCGATAGTTTCACCAGGTTTTGTTTGAACAGAGCCTCGATTTCTGCCCCGTTCACCTCAACCCTTGTAGACAACATAGTAAAATTTATTGTTTGTTTCCATTCAAATCTAAACATTATCAAATATAGGCGCGGAAGCTGGTTGGAGCAAAGCACAGGCTTTGAAAAATAATATTTTCTCGTCCCGATCGCATCGCCACAGTAACACGAACGCTTTTCCGAGAAAGCGATTCAACCCCTCTCTCTCTCTCTTGCTCGGTTCGGAGCGTTCAAAAGAACAGATTCGTTCAGTGGAGCCGTGAACGCGTTTGGGAAAATGATTTGCTAAACACACCACACCGGGCACCGAATTTCCGGCTCAGTGAGTTGGTGTGTGTGTGTGTGTGTGTGTTCGTTGTTTTTTCAATCTTCCCGCTACTTGTACGCTCTATTAATTCCCCGAAATGTCAACAAATTCGATATAAATGAATCGTTACTCGCAGCTCGTGTGGGGCGGCGAACCGGGGCAATTATAAGCTCGTACACGGGCCTGGCGGTGACGTACTTAAGTGAAAACCCATTTTCCACCTCCACACGCCTGGCATTTCGGCGCACAACGCGCGCGTTCCGAACGATCGTTCACGGGACGCGTTTGTTCAAAAGTGGCTAAAGTGGTGGTAATTGATCGCATCACTTAGCACTACGTTTACGTGCACGGCTCGTTTCATGTGTGTGTGCATGCATAGTGTTGCCAGTGCTTTTTTCCCGCCCGTTCTATACGTGAAAATTGTGTTTTTTACCCGCCCGCTTCTCCGCAACCCCGCGCGGCGTTACTGTGTTTGATCATTCACCCACCGGCGCTCAAATCGCTTCCCGTGCGTTAGTTTTTTGGCACGATAACGGCAAATCGGTACATGCGTCGTGCTCATTTCCATGACACCTCTCGAAACCATGCCGCGTCGATGCTGTGGCAAATGTTCCTTAATGGTGGCCCCGCCCGCCCGCCCGCACGCCCGCCCGCTCGCCTGCATGCCAAACAAAGTACCATTAAAGAGACTTCCCGGTAAACTAATTAATACCGAATATTTCGCTTTGAAGTCAACCGAACCGTTCCCGGCCCGGTGTACGGGAGCGGCAGCAGTTGTCCCCGACTCCAGGGCCGCTCCCTGACGGATGTGTCATATTTAGCCCGGCCCGGCTCACACTTCCCGCCCGTGCCGACCGAAGCCACCGCCGGTGGAAATAGGTACACGGTTTTTAACGAAGTTATGATGCAAATTGAATTAATCACACTTCTTCTGCGTCTCCTGCCATGGCGTGCTCCGACGAGCAGGTTCTACCGTTGGAGTGGAGATGGGAGATGTGCGCACTCTTCTTCCGTCGAGAGATATTTTCATAATACGATCAATACGAGTCCTCAATAAGGTGTACAATAGGGTAAAAATCGTCTACAGATTCATATTATTTACTTTTATTAATAAATCGACTCGAGTCGTTTCGTGTGATTTGAAGGATCGCTGTGGAAGCTATTTTAATGAGAAATTAATTATACTTCAAACATGTTTTCGAAAGCGTTTATTTGGTTTTGATTAAAGATAGTCTATTCGTTAAGCAACTCTGTAAAATCGCGACAAATAAAGCATCATTAAAATGTGTAAAAAAAACTTAATGCCGATTGCATACTTTCAGGGCGTAAGCGATTTTTTACGCCTGAATGTTTTGTACTAGTGTTAATTTTCCTTCATTTGCTTCCTTTTTTTCATAAAATGTGCATCTATTTCTATTTTAAAACCTTTTCAAAACTCACTGTCTTGTTGGTCATACCTATATGTTAACCTTTTCAGAGCCGAAATTATCGAAGAAACCGTTTGCACGGCATTCAACAACTTCGGAATTGTGTTGAAAAGCATATGCTGTGGAATACAATGTCTTTCTAGAAGCGTTTGTAAAGTTCGTTTACACTGTTTTCGGCTTCGTTTCGTTATTTCCCTCACATGAAGATGTAAATTTCCTGTTAAGAGTGCCATAGAATTAATTCCGGCACCGGCGTCCCAGCTGGTGACACGTTCCTCAAAAAGGAATATCGCGCCTGATAAAGAGTTACGTCGTCAGGCATGAACGTAATTTCAGCTGAATGCTGAACAGCGATTTCCGGTGAATGTGAAATTGCTCTCGGTTCGCTGGCTAGCTCGGGAAAAGCCGGAACCCGGCAGCACACCGCACACGGCTCTGGGGTCTGTAATCTTGTCATTCCTCAATGTCGCCACTGACGTGGACCGCGCTGCTGCCGCTGCGATGTGTAGAACCCGTACGAGCGACGGAGAATTCTCCGGAGCACTCGCTCCCGTGCCCGACGCTAATGGATCGGTCGTTGAGTGTTTAGAAAGTAAATTATCGCACCGCCTACGGTACGGTTCGGGCGCACTCGGAATTCCCTGCGCTGGGCACGGTTGCATCTCTAATAAAATAATGAAGAAGTCATCCTTCGCTTCCATCGTCTCCGTCAACGGCTTGACAACGGGCTGACGGACTGTTACACTAAATGATTATGCTACGATCTGTTGATGGCAACGGTGCCGATGCTGATTGGAACGTTGAGCTGGATGAAGTTTTAATGCAGTTGAGTGAATTTGTCTGAGCTGTCTGCTGTAAACCGTTCGAGGCAATACGTCAGTGTAAAATAGATTCATCATGATGGCACAGGCCATCGGAATGGGTAGTGGGAATAGGTGAGTGTATTCCACATTGAGATTAAACTAAACATTGGTTAATTTCTAAAGAAACTTTTCACAATGAATGGTATGATCAGAATGTCTGATCAAATCTCGTACAACAGCAACAGCAAACATTGATTTTCCATACCGCACAACCGTTTACCTCAAATGCAAGCCATTTGACCGCTCGATTCCTGCTCATTAATTCTTCAAACGGGCAAGCACAAATTCACCGCGAGAGAAGTGAACGTGTGCATGCACGTCGGATTGAGCGGAAGAAAAGAGAAAATTCGTTAATAAATTATCGGAAAAAACGAAACGTCCACAACGGAAAACCCGATCGGCTAATATTAGCCCCTGTTGCGCCACTGCGTTCGAAGAAATCGATGGATTTAAAGTGGTAACGGTCATTAACATCCCCACGAGGGAAGGGCCTTTACCGCGCTTTCTTCTCCACGCGCTGCTCCGGGAAGAGGCAGGCTGTGGTCATCGGCGGTGCAATGAGCATGAATATTCATACGCCGTGATTAACATGAATTCCGTCGGTTTTCATCATGTTCGTGGCCCGTTTCATGCTTCCATGGTTATTTATGGTCAGTCGGTGTGCCTGCGTTTGTGTCTGCGGCCGTGCCAGCGACCCGTCGGCCCGTCGTAACCGGCATTAGCAACCGAAGCGGAAAGCCACGTGCACGTGCACGGCAATTAAAGAAGGTGACAGAAATTCGTGCGTCTGAGGTTGAGAAATGGTGCGCTTTAAATCACCGCGAACCGCAACCGTGTCGAAAACTGGTTGACTTATGGGACGCCAGGGATATTTAGTATAGGTTTTCCGTGTCCAGGACGAAAGAAGAGAGGGAGAAGGTTTTGAGTTCTACGACGGCGGGTTTGATGCGTGTGAATACTCATTTACTCAGTTTATTTTACATTCTGAAAAGTGTTTTGTTTTTCATCAGGTACATATTTAAAGATATATTTATATTATTGGTAAAATTATCGGTATTTATTTAGTAGGTATGTATTAACACGACAAAAATTATAAGTTCTTCTTAAATATTTCAAGTAATTTACCAAGATTTAACATCAAACCATAAAATACAAATATTTCTTTTGTATCCGTTTTCCTCCTGGTCGTTACGACTTTTCCAAGTGTGTAGGTCTCGCGTACTAAATGGATATTTTCAACGACAAAGCGCCATCCTCCCGGCACGCTCCATAGACGAGCGCCAAGTGGAAAAAATCGGAAAATATGATTTATTTTATCGTGCTCAACCATCACCATTCATCTCGCTCCGCTCGGGGCAAACAAAACACACGGTTTTGTTCTCGAGCAACCCGGCACACACGGAGATAATTAAAGCCGGCGCTGCTTTCACCCTCGCCGATGCGCCTAAATGTATGCACGCCGGCAAAGCACGCACCGTGCCCGCCGCCGACCGAACGGAACCAGCCAACGCGCTTTAACTGACGGGCGTTATGATGAGCTGGAGGTCTTGAGCTGGAGATGAATACACTCGGTGTAAATTAGTTTTCGACCCGTTGAGGACGAAAACACCTCGTTGACGAACGGCCCGGATCGGATTTCATGTGAGTGGACGTTTTTCCTCCTGGGCAAACAATCTCGCTGGAAGCAATCCTTCAGCGGGCAGGCTATTCTCGGACAAAGAATAAAGCGTAGCAGATCACACGCACACACACCTGCTGAGTGGGGAAGGATGGGGCACGGAATTAGGCTTTGTGTCGTGAGTGTTTGAGAACAGCCGCTGTGAAAACATTCATTTTGCCGCATGGGTGGGAGCGATATTCAACACTCGCCTCCATCTTACCTTTGAAAACCCGTTTTTTTTTTTGCAACAACCGGTGGGACACGTGGGACCTCACCCTCCCCGTGAGTCGTGACGTTCACGCTATTTTTGTAACGCAAACCTCCGGTGCACTAGCAGTGCAGCGTAGTGCAGCGTAGTTAACTCACCTCGGTACTTACGACGCCGGCGCTTCCACTACACGAAGCACACGATATGCGTGCCTGCAAGGGCTGCGAGCGTGAGTTCCTCGTTGCCGTCGAGGAGGGCTTTATTGTGCCGAGCGTATATTGCTTTTTCCACGCATTTTCGATGCATGTGCGATGCTGGTGCAGCGCCATAGAGCGGCCCTGAAAAGCGTGTCCTGAATGTGGGACGACACTATCTCGAGCTAATAGGTAATTAGCTTGGCAAAGCGGGCGAGCTCCTATCGGTGCAGCGGTGGCGATGAGCAGGATGCTCAAGAAACTATTCCAAGGAGCAACGCTGCATGGGATAACATGTGTTCGCTTCAATGTCGATGCTGCCGGCGCGTTGGCGGCTTCATTACTCCGGCAGGTAATAGGGCGACGAAATCATTACGTGAGCCGAAGAAGAAAAGGTATCGTTACGCTCGCCTGAAGGGTTGATACATTATTAACATTTAAAAGCGTGGCAAGACGGTGGGCCGGTGTTTCGTGTTACTAAAAGCGCAGAGAGATGCGGAGCGGCGTGGGTCTTGATAAACGATTACAATGAATTGGTTGTGCAATCTCTGTTAAATATGCTCTGGTTGGTTCTCGTGTTCACGGTTTTATCGTACTGAAATTAAAAAGAGTTTTAATCTCATAATGGGTTTCAAAAATAAGCAGCAACGACCTTTTCATGCTTTGAGGATGTCCTACTTCGAAATCAAATGGACAACATGAGGGGAACCGAACGAGAGCGTATTACAATCCCAACTTTGTGTCTTTTCCAAAATGAATGTGTTACCTGTGTTGGATTATGATTACTAAACCTCACATAAATATTAACAACCAGTTAGCCCTTCTTGGAACCATCTCCTCGTCCCGTCCCGTCAACAACCCAATGAAAGGGATATCAACCACACCATCACATACTTCAAGACAAAGAGCATTTTAAGCGACTTGTGCCGTGAATCTCCCACCCGAAGACATGAGTCCATCACACCGGTCAGCGCGAACGGACACAGTGCATTACAACACGCTGTTTCGCTGCAGCTGACGCTGCACCGCCGGGGCCGACGAGTCCGTGAGTCCGTATCATGTGTCCGCATTCGCAATTCGAGCAAGCAGTGAAACGAGGGATTAGTGTTTTCGGCGTGCCTTCTTGGGAACACGTCCACTCATTTGCGGCGCGGAAGATGGACCCACCATCCGCCATCGGTTCTCGAAATCGGTCGTCAGTGATTCGCTTCCGTACTCCCCCCTCCAGGCGTGACTCACCACCTCCACCACCACCACCATCCGGAATCTTCTGTTGTGAGCTGAATACATAATTCATCAAACGAGTCGGGTGAGTACACCAGAGCGCTGCCATACACACATACACACGATGACAGAGGCATTAGCGTTACAAACTCACCCCCAGCCGTGGGGAGAACCCATTGTTCGGGGTGGGGGCGATTCCTTTCGCATGCCGGAAATGCGAAACGGATGCCTCAGATTCCTCTCAGACGCACACATACACACACGCATGCCGAGCGAGACATATCCGGCCCTGCTTCCGGGAGGACAGCTGAGCTGAGGCTGACGGCTTAAACCGATTTGCAATTCCCGGTTTTGTGTTTTTTCGAGCTTCTTTGTTGCCGCTCCCGATGACGAGATCGAAAACCGGAAAGCGCAAAACTTTACTCACACAGCGTTTGTGTGCCTGTGTGGGTGACGCTCGAGATTCCGATTTGCATGGCTCCCGATCCCAGTTTTGACCATTTAGCAGCCAGATGGCCAGTGATTGTGGTCATCAGCAATCAGCATACCGCCGTTCGGGTCGGGTTGAATTTTTGACGATCCTTTCCATCCCGGCGGCTCACGCTCGCCCAGTCGCCCAGTGGGATGGGGAGGTTTTTTCGGGTCAACCGTGCGCTAGCCCCGGGAGGAGGGGGGGGGGAGGTTAGGCCACTAATTTTTGCCTAATGGAATTACAATGCAAATGCGCACGAGCCGACACGGTGCCTTCGGTGAGGAGGGCAGAAGTGGTCGCAATCTACTCGCTTGTCTCGCCGCTCCATGCGCGCCTGGAACGGGACCGGGCCATATGCCACTCATCAGTATTCACGAACTCTTTGCGGGAACGTTGACGGTTTGATGTGCTGCTCTGGGACGGGCCTGCTCATCGGACGTGTCGGAAGTCGGCCCGGGAATTCGTGCAGAGCGGTTGCCCGGTGTATAAAGTTCGTACTTTATTGTTCGCTTCGCTTGAGGTTAGTGTATGCAAAGTGTGTTCCCTTTGTTCATTTGTCTTCATCACGCGTTTGGCACCTACTGTAAAAGTAGTTTAAGGAAAATAACTTGAGTATTAGCGAATCGCACATTTCGTCAGGAAAAAGGTACAAAACATTCTATATTGATGGCTACTTAAGATTTATCGATCGTGATTATTGTCATAAATTATATACCTCATTACCTATATTGCATACCTTTAGGCGTTAAATAGCTAAATCAGCCCTCCAGTATGCAATTGTTATGACAAGCGCATTACCATCACATTATTTATACTTTATTTGTAGAATTTTGATCATACATGCTGGTCCAACAAGGCAGGAACCCTTATTTGAATTAAGCTGTGAGCATTACGTGAATGATAAGCTATATAATGCTCGTCATGTTTTTCCAAAGAATTGACCAGTATAAAACAAGGATTGCACTGAGCGTACATGCGCGTCCACGACAATATCCTACCAACATCCTGAGCCTCCATCCAGGTACTTAGGCATTCTTAATATTAGACTAATGAAAATCCCAGATTGGCTGGACTACACAAGATCACTAACTGCACTCCAGAAACTCCGGAACAATCCTCCGAAACAATTCAACTCCTAGTCCGGCCACTTCACCACGCATCCCGAAAACCGACAGACGTACAGAGAACTTCGCAATGAGTAACGGTGTAGCTTTGGTCTGCCTTAAAAATGCCGGCTGCCCCATACCGCCCTAATGCACGTTTGCATTTGCCACTTGAGCACTTTGGCTGCGCTTTCGGTTATGTCCTAGCGCGTGGCGCCATAATTCATAACTTCATCGCACGACATAAAGTAACTTTCGCTGTCCAAAGTTTTTCCCAGCCCCGCACACATTAAGCGCAACAAATGGGGCGATGCAACAACTTCTTCCTGCTCTTGCCCCGTGCGGTGCACCGGAAGCGCCTGTGCATGCACACAGCCCCGTCCGTGAACTCCGGCAGAGCAGTAAGAGGCACAATTAAAACAGCTTAATGCCAACACTTGATGCGAAGTTTTCAAATCTGCTCGCCCCGGCCGTACCGGCGGCCCTACCAGCACTGCCATTTTGCATTTTTCAGCCCCGCAAGCGTAGCGCATTTCTTAGCTCAAAGTCCCCGAATGGTACTGAACATTTGACGATTCAACTGAGCGAACTTTTCACCTCCCCACAACGTCGCGCTTATCCACACGGGCCGGGCCGGCCATTTCGGTGTAATGAATGGAAAATAATACGTAATAATTATCTTAATATGTAATAAAACGGCAGCATCGGGAGGGACACGGTTTCGTTTTGATGGAGGGTGGAGTTCAGGGCAGCAAAAAGCTTCGCCACCGAAGATGCGAGAATAATAAAAACGGAAGCAAAAACAGCGCATTCGCCATGCGAGGAAGAGGAGGAAAAATTGCGCTCGTGAAAACTGCTTCCCCCCTGGGTGGATCGCAGAGGATTTTTCTTTTGGCCGCGCGAAGTCGGCAATTGAAGCTCGTTTAAATTAATTTCTACCTTCAGCTACGTCATCTCACTCCGGCCTGGTGACTGCGGCGGACGAGCAATGCAAATGAATACGGCTGTGATGATGACCGTGATGATGATGATGATGATGATGATAGTATAGGTTGCGTTGGCTATGATTTTGCGATTTTTTATCTTTATCTTTTTTATCTTGCCATGCTTGGCAATGCATCGTTAATTTTTATTTGTGTACCTTTAACCGTTCAAAGTTTTGAGTTTTGAACATTGAATCTTGTGTAAAATGTTATACGATTGAGAATTCAATTCCACCTTCTAAAGGTTTGCAGGGTTCAATGTTAAGGGAAAAAAGTTAGCAAAGTGTTAGTTAGCACATTACTTTTACGTCAGTTTAAAATTAATTCATTACTATTCGATCCGTTTTATCGACTTAAAGAATGTTCGAAGAATAAAATAGTGAAAATAAATATCTTTGAATAACAAATATGCTATGGTATACTATTGAAACTTTGCTTGAAGCACAATAGATACAAAAAGCATGTTTCATGGTCGAGCCACTCGCAGCCACTTTGCTTCCATTTTCGAACAAACTATCCTCCATTCATCCCTTTTTTCCACTCACACGTCCCACCGGGAGAAGCGAGATGCACCTTCAGACGATTTTATTTCCATCTTCAACGTAATCTTTACTTATTCACAAAGTAAACGAAGGGCACGGAAAACCCACAACCATCCCCAAGACGCTCGTTGCCCGTTTGTATCGATGGAAATTTATGAGAAATCGAGCTGCCGGTCGAGGCATTCGAGACTTCGACTCGGTGAAGAGCGCACCCGGAGTCGGAGACGCATAAAAAAGCATGTATTATTAGCGTATTACTGTGAGCTTTTTCACTCTCCGTCTTCGGTTCAACGACCACGGTGGGAGTGGGTGTGTTACCTGCGGATTCACCCGTTCTTTCTATTTATTCTCTGCTTCCCAGTGGAACAAATAAACTAGTCTTTCTTCGATTCCTTGGCTCCTGGGAATGGCAGCGACACGGGCGGGCAATGACTGTCGCTCGTGGCCTTTTTTTTCGTTCGATTATCTTCACGCAAAGGAACGCTGTGACGATAATCCGACCGGGGTGACATTTGACGCGGTTTTGATAACCTTCTTTGCATCGCAATGGAGCTTGTCGGTGGCAGATATGGGAGCTGCACTGGAAGAGTGTCGTTGAACTGAAAGTTGAAGAAAAAAAATGAATTTGAAAGCGATTTAGAAACAACATAAGTCATTTTAATTATTGTATCTGACCTTCTGCTGCTTCTGTGCGGTTCATTGACTTGAACGGTACACAATCCACAAAAGGGATTACAAAAACGAAATAAATCTCTTCTTTGTCTTTCAAGACAACTTTTGCTGCACGAGGTAGCTCGAACGATTCCCAAGAGGGCAAGAAAGCTTAATTTCAACCGATACCAATACCGTCATAAAAAGAAAAGATCAATTCTAATATTTTTTCACAACACGTTCCGTTCCAACTTTCCTTCTCGGCAGCATTCGGCTCCTTTGTACGCGTCAATGAACCATTCGTTCGAATACGTTTTTTTCCGGCTGCAAATAAATCATGAATTTTAATCAATGAATTAATTAAAAACTCAAAACCACGCGCTGCCGCGAACGGCAAAAGGCTCCGGAAACTGAGCCTTAGGGGCAGTTTGATATGGTTAGCAAATCCACCCCGGCCGGAAGTAAATATTATTGAACTTTCATTTCCCAAACGATCGATGAATTTGAAATTGGTGATGCTTCTCGCTCCATTCCGGGCACCGGCGAGGTTGGGTGTGAGGCCCCAACAACGAGAAATCCCGGGAAGCTGTTGGCATCGCGCACAGCACCACAACAAATGATCGATTTCCGACAGAATAGGAAATGGAAAAAGTTTCACAAAACCACTTTTGCAACTCGGAGTGTGTGTGTGTGTGTGTGTGAGTGCGCGCTACCGAAACCACTCCGCTCAGCAGAAGCTGTCCGGTCGGGAGAAGGAAGTCCGTTCTGATTGCCGAGTTCGGGTTGCTTGTATTTCCTTGATCCTTGTTTGCATAATTTTAAAAGTTTTGATTTGTGAACGAATACTCACCTCGTGTGTTAGCGAAGGCCCGATTCGCTCTTTTGTTGGAGAGTTTCGTTTTGCATTTGGTGTTGTTCGAAAATAAGCTCGTCATATCGTAACCAGTAGCTTTGCATTACATTGTTCCGGTCTGTCCGAGCTACCTGTGGTAATTGCTGAAAATAATCTCAAAACAATTACTATCTCAAAATTCTGACAGACGACCCCTCTCAGCAGCATGCACGAGAAACGATTCCCGTATATTTTTTTTTTCACGTCGCTTCATGTGGCGTACTTTTGATATCCGTAATTTGATCAATCTCGCACCGAGGGCCAGCTTCGCGAGCAAGCGCACAAAAACTACCCCCGTGTTCGGCCCCAGCCCGATGGGAAACTTTTTCGACACATTCCGTTTTTCCGGCCCGCTAGCCCCCGTTTCCTTCGGTCCCCCTCCCATGTGGGTCTTCTCGCCAGATTGCGCTCGGGGACGAGGCTTATCACACCGTCGGTTGGTTTTTCTGGATGGTAAATTTTATTTTACATGCACATCCCCGGCGTCAAACTTTGTCGTAGCCAATGAAGTTTGGGATAGCGTAACGTGATATAACTCAATTCGAGCGAAACCCACGGCGTCGGTGTGGTGGTGGAATGTTGAGTGCAGCAAAGGCAACAAGAAAAAAAACGGTTCGTTTTTGTGTGCTTGTACCGGAGCGTACCGGTTGCACTTCGGTTGCATTCGGAGGGTTTTATGCTCGGCAAACATTCTAAAATATATCGGGAAATGGTCCGAACCGAGAAGGCGAGTCCGCTGGTGCGAGTTGACGTGGGGGAAACGCTCCCACCCCGAAACGAACACCGGAAGTAGAAGAATGTTAAATTGAATCTTCTCTCCTTGAACATCATGCTTTAAAATCTAATCGTGCATGTAATCAAATTTAATAATTCCTTTTCTCCCGGGAAGCGGGTCACTGGCGACCAGCGCCGGTATGGCCAGATTTATGGCTTCCAAATTGAATTCGACGACAGTGGAAGATGGTGACGTTCGTGAGTCGTACACTGATTGAGGTGTAAAGCAACTGTATTATAGAACCACAAACGGTGTTTTTTTTTACAGTGAAGGATGGTTTGGTTCGTTAATATACAGAAATGGATAGCAAATCTAGATGGCTTAGTGGTTCACCACACTGAGCTGCAATTTCCATAAACAGAATGCACAAATCGAGTTGATTTCTTCACACACCGTCTCGCAAACCACATGGTTTACATCCCCTATGACGCAAAACGCGCGCAAACATGCACAGCCTACTTCGCATCAAACTGACAGCTCGAAACAAAAGGGATCTTCCGCCATAGAACGCCGGTCAAACGTCCTTCATCGTGATGTATTTGATGGCTGAAACACACTGACCTTTGTTCCCCATCCAATTAGCGCGTGGCAAGCGGCGCTACATATTGCCATTTCCGGGCGAAAATTCCGCTCGCTCATTCCACCTCGCAGGGCGATCCGGGAACGATGGTGTAAGCAAGAAACCAATAACGTCTTACCGGAGCCCCGAGGGGATTGACATTTCAGGTGTCGGGAATCGATTGATAAGAAGTTAAAACACACCACCTGAAGCGGGATTCAATGTTCCCGTCGGCGCAGCGACCGCAGCAAGTGGCCATCTCACCGGTTTTGGGCAAGTTAAAGGTAGAATGTCAATAGCCGCTACAAAGAATCGCCAGCGAAACGGGCTTCCGGGAAATGCGATGCCACTCGCCGAAGTTGTTTCGTCGATTTATGTACCATGTAAGCTCCGCCTGCCCGGTTCGCTCCTCGAACTGTCCCGTCCGCTTCACACGTAGATAAACTGGACACACTAGAACACACGGATGCTCCGTTCGTAATTTTGTTGTACGGGTAAAATATTCATGAAAAACTGTCGGTTTTAATACGGTGGTGAATATTTTATAAAGTTTTTCCGTATTCTTATCACCCCGCCACCCCCGCCGGTGTGTCTCGTACGAGCCGTCAATCAGTCGGCGTGCCGTTGGCCGCTCTCTAATCGCTCCCGACCGTAGTATCTCTCCCCGGAAGCGAGGTGGTTTCGGCAGCCAGCTGGGCCGATGGTGATTTGTGAGCCGGCGGTACGAGCAGGCAGGAAGAGGACAAACAACAACAGCCATTCGCTGGTTCGACCGGTTCTCGCACACATGCACACAGCGGATGACCTTTCGCCGGTTTCAAACATTCATTCGGTGTGGCTTGTTGAGGCTTTTACGGGATGTGTAGCTCCGGCTTGTAGCAGCTCGCGTAATGCAGTGCAATTTATCGTTTGGGAACTAGTTTACTCTTTAGCCTTTAGAGATATGTTGGCACAACAAAGACACGTGCTTATGAATTGGAGCTTAAGTTATGTTGCAATAGGTTTTGAGTTTTGGACATTTTGTTAACTAAATCTATAAATCGTAGTATTTGCAATACAGGCTGACGATGTTACTTATTCCTTTTTTAATGGCATGATTTTGACTATTTTCTTTGCAATTTGGTAGCGTGTATGAGTGTATGTGTACACAGTTGTTTGAAAATCCCAACCGTCATTGTTTCTCAAAAGTGGCCGAATAAAATGTAAATAAAACCTTTTCTGTACGAATTGCATACTTTTAGGCACATACTTTGAGGTATATCGCCAAAAAGTATGCAATTTACACTATGAATTGCATTTTTTGCTCTTACTTTTATTCCGTTTCGTATATTCACGGTCTAGTTTAATTAAGAATGAATTAACAATTATTACTGATACTGTACACAGATTTATTCCTTAGAATCTCTCGTCTATAATCTTTACAATCATGTCACATATTAAATGCACTTGTAGAGAGGACAGCTTATTCTAGCAAAAATTGTTTCAAAAGGGTTATAATCATAACCATTTAGAAACAAAAACATCCTGCCTTAATTTTAATTGATCAAATTTAATGATGAAGCCTCATTAATCAGTACAACAAGTTAATGGAGGTTATTACGAAACTATCTCTGGTTGCATCCGAAACGCACACGACTCATTTCTCACGTATACGAAACCCAAGAAAAAGTAACGATTGCGTCACATTGTCACACATCAGCACGCCCGCCGTCTGCCACTCGAACCGAAAGGCGAACCCGGAAAAGCGAAAGAATGGGAAAATATGTTCCCAATCACATCCGCCAACTCTTTTCAATACGTCCATTGCAACCAGGGCGCGCCGCGCTGTACGATGCTGCAGAACGCGCCACCACGATGGACTCGTGCCGCCGTATGACGAACTTTCTCCTGTACGGGCACGGGAGAATGCTGAACTACAAACTATTCTCACTGCAACCTCAGCGGCAGGAACTGCAACCGACATGCTTTGCCACACGCGAGAGGGGGGCGCGCTGTTGGAGCGTTCAAATCGAGCGGAAATCGGCTTCTTTCCGTGTGTGTATGTGTGGGTTTTCTACCCCCGGAAAACAGAACCGGGTGTGGTAGTTGTGTGGGAAAAAGTTGGCCCTTCCCGTCGGGCGTGGTGGGAAGAATAAATTGTTCGAGGAAACGGATCGAATCGCTGTTGGTTATTGTTATGATTATTTAGCTTCCTTTCCGCACGGGCTTTCGACTCGCCTCGGTGGAAGGAAGCCGACGCTCAAAAGCTGGGCACGTGGCGTGGTAATTTTTGCAATTCCTTTCGTACTGCTCGCCGTTCGCATTCCGTTTCCATTTGCATACACGGCTGTGACCTTTCGAGCCGGAGCGCTTGCGAGCGTGTGACTTCAAGGAATGGTCCTTAAGAGGATAATAAGAAGGAATCCCGTCCTAATTGACGACCATAGACAACACCGAACTGTGCCGTTGACGGAGTTCCCGGGAAGCTATATAAAGGAACTTTTTCCCGGAGAGCACTTACAGAGCGGCGTACGTGTACACACACGCACACACGTGCCTTCTGCCCAGGTGCCCTAATCACTTGCTCTATTAATTTGACCCGGGCGTGTGTATGAGGGTCTCTTTTTGTGCCCCGCTCGGAATCACTCCACGGCGGGCGCACCCAGAACCCGGGCGCGCCAGCGGTAAAGGACCAATTTTCTGTGCCAAATTCATTCCTTATTCATAGCCAACACAATCTAGCATCCATCTAGCCGGGGCTGGAAAGAAAGAAGGGACAACAACGAAGCAAGAAGAAGAAAAAAAAAACACACTACGCAAAACTACGCTGAGGACATTTTCACCCGCACTGCGGAACTGTCCTGCGGTACTGCTGCCCCCGGGCACTGAACGGCTCCGACGCACGCCCACCGACGGCCGGCGGTCGGGCCGGTGCGCTTAGTCATCCTGAGGCGTTCGGGGTGCCACTAATCCGGCGGAGGGTAACTATTGTGTCAAGTGTATGTCCGATTCTTGTGGCTCCCTCTGTCCGCCGTGGTGATTGATATCATGCGATAGTAACTGCGTGATAAGCCGCATTAAATATTTATAGCACACATACACTCGCACCCACAACACACACACACACACAGGTGCGAGTCGGAAATCATGGCCCGGAGACTCGGCAGCAATTTGCTTACCTTCATCCAGAAGTTGGTCACTTCCCGGCCCCGAATGGGAGGCACCATTTGAGTACTGTTTTTTTGTGATTTCGGGTTGCTACATGTCTGGCGACCAGCGTTTCCCCCGATACCCGGAAAACGGCGGCGTGAAACGACGTCCATCGATATGGCGAGGAAATTGTTTTCCATGGAAATGAGGAGATTAGTTCCTGTGGCTGGAGGGTTGGTTAGTTTCGTGTTTTTTTTTCTCGCTTTCCTCCTGGCTGATTAAATAAATAAAACGAAATCAGAGGATTTTAAAATACGTCGCAGCCGTAAAAACATGGCTTTTTCCAAGAAAATGTAGCAAAAAAAAACAGCTCGTGAAAATAGAAGCAACACTTACGGGCCAGGTTCTTCCGAATCCAATTTAAACCCTCTAAACCACCGCTGTAAACCCGTCCCACTAAATCACGTTTCGACGAACTGTCAGGTCGGTGAGGCACAATATTGAAGTCCGTTCCAGGAAGGCATGTCGGCAGTAGGCCACGCTTCTGTATCGATTTTCATCCCTCGTACGAGCGAGCGCCTGCTGCCTTCTTATCCCACATTTGTGGAACACAAAGAAAAAAAAGAGCGATAATGAAGCTGCCGCCAACGCGCACAAATGAATCTGTGCGGAATGTTTTAATGCAAAATGTTTATGCTCCCCGGGAACGTCCTCGCGCTCCCCGGGTGGCTTAATGGTGGCCGTGCGTCGAGCGGACATTTGTTCGGGATTTGGATGGCTGGAAATCAGCGGATTGCTGATCTCGCCCGGGCTGCCGATTACGTGGGCACGTTTTGTAGATGAGTTTGTTGTCGGTGCTTTTTTATTACCCTTGCGCGTCATTTTATCGTGCCCATAACTTTGGAGTGTCTAGCGTGAAAGTGTGCGCCCCGGCGCAGAATGAGGCATTTTGTGAGCATTAAAAATTTCAGCGTGCGTTGCAAATTTAACTGCCCCGAACCGTGATCTTTATGAGGCGCTCATTTTGGGTGGATTGATTAGGAGTCATCATTGAATGCTTTTTTTTGGCTTCTACGATGGCGAATGCTTTAAAGTCATATTTTAAGCGATGTTTTCATTTTTTGTTTAATGTATCAAAGAAAACTCTACTGATTTTACTACATGTGTCGAGTGAAACTATTAATATTGCAGGAACAAGGCATAGAAAAATAAAGAATGTGATATACTTATTCTTATAATTCAATTATAAACTCTCAGCCTAGAGTAATACGAAAGAACACACATTCAGCGCACACAAAAAAACTGTCCTTACAAGTACTGTAAGATTAAAGAGTATACATTTCAACACACCACAATACCATCGCCTCACGCATCCTCATTCGATAGGGACGATTAAAATCAGTCATTCGAATTTGCAAAACCACCATTACCGTTGGCTGCACGGAACACCCTTTCTGATTTTCCACCTTGTTAGGCAATGATCGGCGAGCTATGCATTATCTGCACGACGCGCACGGGTGAGTGTGTGTATTTATTCCATACATGTTGCTGCTTTCTAGGGCCAATCACACTTTGGGTATGGGCAAAAATCAATTTCCAACACTCACATTCTGCAGGTGATGTGGCCGGTGGGTTCGAAGTTTAACATTGTTCCTGCTTGTTTGTTTTTGAGCGCACTGTTTTTGGCTCAAATGCGATTCAAAACATCCGAAAACGCGTTGTTGGTACTGGTATAAATTTGGCAGAAACTAGGAAGAAAATTAAACGACAGTTTTCAAACAAAAATGTATAAAAACCACTGGACATCTTCTTAACCACTTACATTATTTTTTTCTCTCTTGTATGAACAGTTGTTTCGGTATAAACTTCAGATTAATAGAGTATAATTTGCATATATTCACATTCAAGTGAAAAACTAGCTCGCCAGTTGAAAACGTCACGAGCAGAATCCAATCGCCGCCTTTTTGTTCTTAAGATTTGCCATTTGTGAAACGAACAAGGCACAAACACGCGCACGCCTCCCAGCCAAATCGACAAATCTTCGTAATTGTATTTAACTAAACTTATTTTTTCGATTTAAGTTTCGCCACTCAGTCGGGTTCAGTCGTGTCGTTCCGTCGAGCATTATTGCTTCTGCCGTGTCTGCAATGCCGGAAGTATCTCTTCGCATGGCAATTTTTCACATTCCCGAACCGGCTGCACGATTTCTGTGCGCTTTCTCACCGTTTGCTGCGCGGTCGCTAAAAGCATGCACAAAGTTTCTCCGTGTTTAATTTGGCCCCGTATTTGCAGTGACTAGAAGCTGGTGCCGCCAGTCAGGGGGAGCGTTTGGAGCGAGGCAACACAAACAACTTGTTAATAATTTTTATTTTGTTTCCAGTTTCCGTTCATTCTAGGTGTGGCATCGCGGCGGTCGGTGTGCTTCCGAATGCAATGTTAAGCATTTGAAATGAAAAACCTGCTGCTCTCTGGAGTTTTAATTATGACCATTATTACATTTACAGCTCGGATACAAGCGCCTGGGGAACTGTTGGCTTTTTCACGTCAGCGTGTCTGTTTTCTTTACTTATTTTTTGACGAAGAAATTAATCACATTTATGGCTATTTCAATTCGTGTTTGCATAACTGCACTTGGAAATGGAACTCAATGCTTTTTTTTAGTTTATTATGATGAATAATTCGACTATGTGAATAAATAAATAAAAATAATCACATTGCATACCTTTAGGCGTAAAAAGAAGTTACCCAAATAAATTTAAAAAAAACACGAAACATATAGGACAACCTTGACAAAGTCCAGTTCAGCTCTCCTTTCTGTCTTGCTACGGACAGCCGGGATGTCCTGCGCGTTCCATTTTCCCATTTTTCCACTTTACGATGGAAAACCCATCCGTCTATCATAATCCATCCGGGCGAGTCGCTCTACTGTCACTCACTTCCTATTGTTATATATGCGCACGGTGTGCATAATTTCACATTTACCACCTTCCGTTCACCACCACCAAACCCTCTCTAAACCCACCCACCGATTTAATCGTGGTCTCGGGGAAAATGATTTTCACTTTTGCGCAAGGGGGAAAAATGCTTGTTTCAACATTCTTTTGAATACAGTATGTGCAACCCCCCCCCACACATACACCCACACAAACAGGCACTCACACTCATACGCTTTACCACTTTGGCTTGGCTGTCGGGCTTAAAAGCGTCGTTGTTTACCGTCTTACCATATAAATTGCACATATGTAGGAATGTGTAAATACAAAATCGAGCCCGGCAACGGGCAGAGCATTTCGAGGATCCGTCATTTTTGTCACATCCCTTGGCACGGCGTTACCGCAGCCGTCGGTCGTAATCTCCTGGCAGTCGCTGGCGCCGGCACGAGTGCGACCACTTCAGCAGAATCCCACATCATCGCACAAGTCTCTCCCGTGGGGTGCCGTAGATGCCCTCAAGGTGCGCGTCTGTCTGTTTCGCCCCGGCTGCGCTGAGATGAGTGCGTTCGTACGCAACCTCGCCCAGTGAGTTTCGCATCCTCCGGCCGTGGCCGTGCGATTCATTTTCCGGAAGCTTTTTCAAGAACGCCATTCCGCTCTCTTCCTGGAAGCCGACTGCGACGCCTTCCCGATACTTTCCGCTCGCGCCCGCGCGCGCTCGTGTGTGTGTGCATAAATTTTGATGAATAAACATACACTCCCTGCACGGAGCTCGAGTGTTGCGAAGTGTTGGTTGAAACATTTGCAGTTGAGGCGGAAAATGTGTCCTCCGCCTTGCTGGCACTTCCTGGAGAGGAAAGAAATAAAATAAATCCTGGACGCACGGCAACATTTGCGTAATGTGTCTCACGGTCGCTCGTTCGCCAGCCGACACCGGGAGCCAAGTGTCGGTAAATAAAAGCGTAAACAGCTTGTGTGGGTCACAGACCGCAAATAAGGGTGCTCGCCAGTTCATTGCGAACGCATCCTTCACGGGTGTGCTACGCACTTGTCGACCGGCAGCCTTGCTGTGCTGTCCGTGTGCCGGCAGAGGCTGGCACAGACTGCCGAGAGGGTGTTTTTACAGGTGATTTGCTGCTGGAGCAGTAAAAGGGTGCATTGAGTGCCAAGAAGCAGCGTCACTTGCACAGCGACATATAATCATTATGCGTTCCGTCAGCAATAGTTGCTTCAGTGTAGAAACTTGTGCTGTGTTTTGATCTTTGATTACAGGGTTCTTTTCTACAAAGTATCCAAGTGAAACAAGCTCTTTCCGACTGAATGCAGTTTTCTCACCGACGTCCACCATCGGCAAGGTTATAAAGGATCATCTTGGAGGCACGATGAGTTCAGTAATGTAAGTTTCTAACAGTGTTTAGTATTTTCTGCATCCTTAATCGGCAAGCTTCACCACGACTGATGAAGTAACTAGTAATTAAAACGTTGATATACGATATGTCAAGCAAATTGCATACTTTTGGGCTGATATCTGAAATCTGTACCAACGATTCACTAATGCCTTGACATTTGTTAACAAATTTATGAACTCTTTAAAAAGACATAACCATTCGTACGATCGTGATCAAACTACTGCATCAAATGCTTTGAGAGATCGTTCAACATTTTACAGTCCATCATCACCACAACGATTTAATCGCCCGGCCTATCGACCAGCAGCACACGTAACAGCTCGTAAGAATCGCACTCAATCAGTAAGATAAACATCGAATATAAATATTACGACACTTTCCAGCATACTCGACGGAAGTGCAGCATGTAACGTACAATGGATCACGGAGCGGTGGAGGGCAACGACACACATTACACTATCGAATAATCCTCTCCGTTAGTGTGGCTCCCTATGTACGCCATCCGGGAGTTCCTCTCCAGCATGTCGTAACTTATGCCACAGCAAAACATAAAATCTTTATTTACGCTAAACTCCCGCTCCGGTTCGCTCGGCCGGCGTCATTGTCTTATCATAACCGTCCTACCAACCGGATATGGAACGACGATCCGAAGGAAGGATGCTCGACTCTGCTAACTGGCGTTGGTCGTTATCATGAAGGACCACAGCTTCCTGTTGTCTGCTAGTGTAGCTGTCGTCCCCCAGTGTCCAGAAAACGCCTACCAATCACTTTAGCGTCAGTCCCGTTCGGCTCTGCACCCACCCGCTGCCCGATGTTTACGATGATGTAATATTATCGACAATTATTGTTATGACTCGTAAAACGTCCCAAATTCAATTTCCAATAAATTCTCCTCCAGCCAAAGGCCGGTGCCGCTGAGCAGCTTTCCCTCGGCACGGCTTGCTGGTGCTGCTGGACGAAGGTCAATTCTTTCGTGTAGCTTTCGTCCGCACGGAGGGACGAAAAGCTTTGGGAGAGAAAATCGATCGCAGCCAGTCTCGAGATTGGAAGCAGTGATACAACGCTCGAGCCGATGCGGATTCAATACGATATCGATTATGAGTTGGGCTACGTGTGTATGCGTGAGATTGTGGTTGAGCCGATTAGAGCACGGACAGCGACAGCGTCTGGATCCGGGTTGAACAATGGAGACGGTTCTTCTTTTTCGGGCTTGGATGTGAGTTTTATGAGCTTGTCTATTGGGTGTTCGGATGGTTCTGTTGGGACAATGGAACAGTTCAATCGATAAGGTTGATAAGAGGTTGTGTTTCGAGTGTCTTCACCATGGATGTCTCATTTTTGAATGCATATATGGATTTGGGAAAGATATTGATACCTATGTGTATAAAGAATACATACTTTTAGGCGCTAACGATCTCATATTACACACATTACTGAGATGCTATTAATTTAGTCCCAACACTAGTATTTGTTGAAATTTCGTTGATTATATCAATCGTTATTGATAAAATGTAAAAAACTCTATGAACAATTCTTTCAAAATCAAAATAATGCTCACTCAACCACATCGAATAAATGACAAAACTATAAGAAAATAATTCAAATAAAAAGCCTGAACAATGATGCTGTACGGAATGATAGCATTGTTCGCTTCCTGACCACAAGGCATTCCATCTTCTTCTCTCAGCTCGGACGCGCAACTATCATCGGTTTCGCTATCGCTCGCGGCATTGATTGGCTTGTGCTGATTTCCCACAAGAAATCGCGCGAACCACCCGCGTTTGTATCCGCATGATTGTCGATGCGGAAGAATGGTTTCGTTACAACTGACGATGGCCACCAAACTCTACCACCGGCGATGTTTACCGACAATCAGCGGCAGCTCTCCGCCCCGAACCTGATTACCAGTTGCTATTTTTCTTTACCATTTCATTGCGCTACAATTTGCTGCTGCAGACGCAGCGGTAGAACGAGAACGAGCAGATGATTTCTTCACCTCCGGGAAAAGTGGTAGTAGTTTTTCATCTCCCACGGGAGATCGGGTAAGAATAGCACTTTCTCTTCCGCGTTCGCCTCGTTTCGTTCGCGACCGCATGCTGGACTGAATGTAAATAAAGCGTTTTCCGCCTGCTGGACGGGGGAGCAAGGATGACGAGTCGTGGCTCTCGCTTTCGTTGCCCTAATTCAATCTACTAATTTGTACGGAAAACAATAAAATGTTTAATAAAAACCGCTCATCCAAACAAGCAGTGTTGCTAAGGCGCCGGCCCATTGCGAAACCGGGAAAGGGACTAACGTCAACATCAAACGCATGGAAAAGCACATCGTGTTTGAGATGTGTGTGAAAAAAGGACCCGCAGCTCGAAACACCCGCCGCTCGCGCTCACGGTTGCACGAACGCGTGACGTTCGTTGACCCGCGCGACCGGGCGAAAAACTCCGACTACTTCTGACCGGGTGGAAAATTAAGCGCAAAATAAATGACATGCTGTGTGGCGGCCATGGCGTTCCACGTGAAACGGCTTGTAAGGATGAAATATAAAAGGCAACATGCTACAACACACCGTTACGCAGTGTTAAAATAACTACAACGAGAACGCGGGAAACGACACAGGGAGTGCATTAGAAAGTGAGACAACCGCTCGCGACAGCATCCAGCCCATTTCCGGGGCACCGTTTTTCCTCCTCGATAGCTTCACGCTCCGCTAGCCCCAAACACGGTCGCCGTTTCCGAATGCAAATGAATGAATGGACGCAAGAAACGCCCCGCTCCCGAACGCGTGGAACGATGGAAAAAGGACAACAATAATTTGCATATTTTTAAGCACAAACAAAAACCACCGGCCTCCGGTGTTTTTGTGTGTCTGTATCTGGCTGACCCGTTACTGTCTGCTGTTTGAGTTTCCTTTCCACTCCGGTGCTCTTTTCCGATGTCTGTATGTGTGTTTGTGTGTGTGCTAAGGGTAAGAAAAATTCAAACGAGAAACGCCCGCTCGGGGCTCTGGTGTAACTTTCTCTGATAACAATTACGGTGCGGAATAAATGAATTGGTAATTTTAATAATTATAGCCGTTGCCGTTAGCGCTGAGGAGTGAGTGAGGAAGAACGACTCGAGCCTCGGAATAATAATTCGTACCCCGTACGATTCGGTTTGCTTTTCGGGGATTTCGTTCTCGATCGGGGACTTTTTGTTTGTATTCGGTTGATTTGAATTGTTCTGGCAAGAGTAGTTTTAGTTTCGAAAGCATGCTTGATTGCTTGATGCGTGGAGGGACAGGGAGGTCAATGGAATGTTTTGTTGTTGTTTATTTGACAAATGTTAGAAAAGTCTCGTTCAGAATTAGGGTTTTATCATGATCAAACGCTCACTATGGAAATATCTCACACTTGAAAGTGTAAGTTCAGGTTTAGGTGATGAATTGTTATGTGTATAGAGTACTGTTTCCAGCAGTAGCGCCTAAAAGTATGCAGTCTTTTTGTTTTGGTCATTTATGCATGCTTAGGACCTTCTTCATTCACCTTCTTCATTTTTCTTCATTTTTAAGTTTTGTTTTCTTATTTTGAGTATCGAATGCCTAATCGAACGTTAATCGTTAGTCGAACTTTGTTGTTTTTATCAATCTATTTGCTTGGTTTCAGAAATGTCTCATTTTGTAGAATTGACTTAGTCCTTTAAAAAACACGTCTTCTCATTCACTGAACTGATTATGTATTCATTTAATTTTGTGGTCAGGAATAGGAAACAGAAACTCGTCTCCCACACGTTGCTTACAGTTTCAGTTGGTTTGTTTTCTCACATTCAGATAAACTGACGCATTTTTTCCACTCGTTCCAATTGTGTTTGAAGATGCAAATTAGCGGAGCAAATTGAAAAGGTTTCCTGAGAAACGGCAAAAGGTTTTAATCACCATCCGTACGCGCACAACGGCGTTGACAAAATCGATATCATCACCCCGACGGCGAGCAGGGAAAGAAAATCAGTAATTGAATGCACTCATAAACCGAAACGAAGAGTGTTGAAAAAAGCTCGACGCCACCCAAACCCGTCCGACAACAAATGGCAAGGGTCGAGCGGATAATTGAAATCGAATGCATTCGCACCGTGGCTCGATGGCGACCGTGGGCTGGGATCAATCAATCAATCTTAAATCCACCTCAATCCCCGATTTTGTTCGTTGCTGCCGCGCCGGGGCCGAATGCACGGACCGAAGCGCCACCGGTGCGTGAAGGTTAAAGTTAAAACGATATAATTAATACTTGCACGCACCGCACCGTGCCCCGCACCGACCTGTGGTGCAATGAATTTGGTGCATAAATTTCACCCACGTCACAACAAAAATGACATCGGAATCAAACAGGACGACGAAAAACGAAGCGGGGTTAAAAATCGGTTAGCTTGTTTCAGTTTTTCGATCTCTTTAGTGCTGTTTTCCGCGACACAAAACGCGCCGCGCTTGAGATAAATTACCCACGAGGATGATCCGGAACATGGTGACTTTTTTGCCATGCGACATTCATCAAACAGCTTTACGCTCCCCCTCTCAGATCGGAAGGCCGGGCCCGGGACAGGGACCGGGCGGGGCAGACAACCTTCGACAATATCCTGCCACAATCGATCAAAAACGATGCACCGACCCGGGCCTGACATCCAGCCCTTTCCTTGCGGTCGAATGAATTTTGAATGGCGTCGAATTTTCATTTTGCATCAGCAGGAAATTGATATTTGATGATTTATCACCGATTTTTTTGGGGACGAGTGCGGGGAGCTAGGGGACCAAATGAAGCACCGGGAAGAGATTAAAAGCGTGGAAAATCTGGCACGTTTGCTTGACGATGAAAAAAGAACTTAATTTTATGAGCAAATCTACATTCTTCGCGTCCCGGTTTCTTCCGCTTCGGCTACCGCATCCCACGGCCGACAGCTTTAAAATCGATTTTCGGTCCAAAAAGCTCGGGCATAAATAATTTAAATCAATCAAATCGAGCATTCAACTCACGCCCACGGCGCTTATTATTTCGCGGCCACTGGGCCACTATTTCCCCATGTTGCTGTTGACCTCGAAATGGAAATGAACCCCTTTCTCGGCGGCGGGCAGGAGCTGGTCACCGAGCTTTCCGTGGAAAAGCCACCGGCGGAGAGTAGAATACGACACGGGAACGACACAAGTCCACGCCGGTGTACACAACGGAACGGGCAACCCATTTCGAGTGTTTGGGTTCTCCGTTCCTTTGCCCGGTCGCTGCGCCACGCACAATTTGAATCAATCTTTTTTGTTTATTTAGCTGCGGCACGAACAGTGGCTGTGGCACGGCCCAGCGCTGGCCACCGCAACACTACATCATTCTCATGAATTAGTCAAACTCGACTCGAGCGGTATGTTGTGAGTGTTGTAGTTTTGTCCACACTGGAGGAGGTTTGAAAAAAAAACTACCAAAACATAAAAATGAAGCAAAAAAAAACAGTTCATCGTTCATTTCGAATGCGTCGGACAGCTTTTCAATCAAAGCAACCCGTCGAGGGAGAGGGCGAATACAATAAATAATTTGGCTCTCGCTTGTGATTTAGTCTGGCGAAGTTATAGTGAGACATTCGTTTTTGAACATATTTTCGTGTCATTAAAGTTATGTCCCATTTTGATTGTATGTGTTCAGCGTTTGTAGTCAATAGAGAGGTTTGCTGCTATTGTGCTATATTCCGCCTTTACTGATAAACTTATTAAGATGTTCACAGAGAGTGAGCATAGCCTATGTACGGACTTAATTATAGCAACAGATCAGACAAAAGCTTTCTATATGCTTTCTATATTGTCCTAGAGCCTCTACTCTACCAATAGTTCTTGATATATTTTTATGTTTTGTCATGCACATTGCATACCTTTAGGCGCTTATTCATAGTTTGTTAATGTTATTTTGACTAGTTTCAATAAAGATTAGTATACATTGAGGCTTAAGAAGGTTTTTTTGTAATGTTGGATAACCCACAACCAAAATGTTCGTATGTGTATGACAACTACCTCAATATCGTAATATTTGTTCAGTCTGGCCATTTAGATTGTCCAGCACTAACATACGTTTGCGTGATTTAAGAAATCGTCCAGTTTACAGGCTGTTGTGTAAGAAAAGAGGTTGGAAGGACTGTTTCTACCAGCTACACCAGTTCTGTAATCGAGTATCGAAACGATTAAACATCATTATATGCAAAACGTTTTCCAAACAACATCCGCTTGCAAAAATACTACATCAAAAACAACACACTGCAAATGTGAATCCATTTCCCCGAAAGGAAATACGCTATGTTTGCTCATTCAATATCCCGTCCGTTGCATTTGTCCGTAAAGAAGCTTGATTGTTTTTTCCCCCGTTGTTGCGTGTGTTTTAATGGCCCAATGAGCTATTTAGTAAAGCACTTCCCCTGGGTGTCTGCGTGAAGGCCAGCACAAAGCGAACAACGCGAGGGATGAGGCTCTCAATTGAAATATTAACACTTGTATCGTGTAAAGGTAGTTCAGGCGTTTGTTTTTTTCTCACTCAAGCCCCATTTTAATAGCTTCTACAGCAGAGGAAAAGGAAAAAATACTCTCAAATGTGATCCAACTTGACTGCAGCTCGTTCGGGGCTCATTTAATTGCAATGGTGTGCAATTTCCGACCATTTACCTGCCCGCAGTGGAGGCACACACTGTGTATGCGTGCGAATGACTGCTCCTTCCCGCTCAGTCACAAGCGTGTGTCTGCACACACTGCATACACGTGGCCACATTTTTATAAAGTAATCACAACGCCAGTGAGCAACAAAACTGCCGTCCCGAGAAAGGGAAATCAATGCCGGGAATTGTGCGACTGGCGGCCGCTCCTTCCAGCAGCAGAAGAAAAAGTTTGAGAAAAAGCAAATGGCAAGCAAGCAGCTAGTTTTGAATTATTCATGAACGCCTGCAGGAGGCAGCGGGCCAGGGTGCAGCGGATGGGGTGCAGTTAGTTTATGAAAATAATAATTGCATCAAAAGTTGCTGCGGCAAAGCGGCAGCGTGAATTAAGTGCGCTTCAACCCCGGGCGCAGAACCTGCGGATGCTTTCCTTTCCGGCGGGCACCCCCGGAAGTGTTTCGGAGAGGGGGGGTTGGGCGGGTTTTGGCAAATTAAATTCCGAGCCACGCTCGGTGCGCTCCCCCCTTCCGCTGCGCCAAATTGTGTTTGTGAGATGAGAAACTAATTTCGTTACGGCGGCACGAGACAAATAAAACGTGAAGCGGGCATTTCCGGAAGTGCATTTTTACGTCCGCCGCGTGTTTGGGGTGACAATGCCAACTCTGGGCGGGTTGTTTGAGCTTTGCGTTTTGGCACAACCACTGGAAGAAGGTAACATTGTTTGGATGCAACGTTGGTTTTAGTACCAATATTGCGTGTGTGGCACTAATATTCCAGGCACAGGGAAATTGAATAAATAGATACATTTTTTTATTTCTAAACTTCTATATAATAAGCACCAGAATTCAAACGAGTTTGGTTCACAAATTGATATATTTAGGAGCAAATTTGTCAATAAGCTCGAAAAACCGTAGTCAACATGACAAATTGTTCCAAAAAAGCGTTTGTAGTGCAGATTGCATACTTTTGGGGCGTTTGTGCAAAAATTCGCCCAAAGGTATGCAATAGGCAGCATACAAAAGCTTAACTCACATATATTATTACTTTCTTCTCACATATTTTCATGTTTCATGCATAAGTTTCGCAGGTCCGAATCCTTGCCGAAAGAATCGGTCAGAATACTTGTTTTATAACGAATATTTGAACTTTTACGAGTTACGAGATAACTCTTGAAGTTTATCACTAGATTTCAAATGACTGGCAATTTCACTACATCTATGTACCCTTATGGCAGTCGAAACAGAAGATTATCGCGGAACAGATAATCAAAAGGCGTTCAGTAAACAGCAGAAGTAAATACAGCCACCATAGCCTACCACATTCTATCATACCAACCACCTCCATGTGATGTACAGCCCACCGATAAATTGCAACAATTCGGAGCATTCGCGTGCTGCCGGCGGCGCGACAACAATTGCTTTTAATTGCACTGCACAGCGCACCGCACGCCGAACACTACGGCAACCTGTAAACGGCTTTATCAGCACTAAGCATAACTCACCATTCCTGTGGTACACCTCAGCATTAACCCCGTCCCGCGTGGGGGTGTGCGGGAAAAATGCAACGCATTCGCACAACGCACCACCAGCGAAGCGAATGCTGGCGCGCGTTTGTGGCGGTGCCCAATGAAATCAAAACTCCCATTAGCGCTCGGACCCACGGCTGGGGTCACCGGCGATGGGCACGGCTGCTGCAGCAACACACCGGTGCACCATTAAAAACTGATTAATCATCGTGTTGATGGTTTTTGCGCCACACACCCACACACTCCGGGCGCATTGTAGCCATGTCGAGCAAATGACATTTCCGGTCGGGAAAGCCCTCCGGGGAGGGATGTGCAAATCTCAGACGCAACCTCATGATGCGCACAACTAGCGCTCGGGTTGACCGGGATGTCTCCGCCCCGTGTAAACCGCACGATACCGCGGTCTCGTGCCCCCCTCCCCGCACCAAACCGGATGTGATGGTGGTGGTGGGAAATTTTGGCGGTTGTGTCGTCCCACCCCCTCCGAAACGGGCAAACTTTCAGCTCGTCGCACCGGAAGTGAGATGATTTTTGTTTATGCAAAAAGCACCCGACGGCCATGCAAGGACACTGGGACACACACGCACACCCCCGTGCGAATGCGGATGCGAAGGTGCGTATAAATAAATTACGCTTTATTAAAATATTGATTTTAAATTAAATTAAAATAATTTGAATCGACTGCGGTAGTCTGGAGGGCTGCGAGACTGCCGCACGCCTGCCTGCCTGCATCTGTCACAAGCGAATCGATCGTACCGGCCAGCACTGACTGACAGCGACCAAATGAGTTTCAAACTACGTATATACACTCGTTTTGAATAAATACCCAACCGACAGCACTGTCCCCGGGAGCGAACGGAGTGGAGTGAAGGAGACACAAACACACCAACACACACACGCACACGGAATACACACTGTCCGCAACATGTACACGCGTTTGGGGGTCAAACCATAAATAAGAGTAATAACAATATAATAAATAATTAATTAATTATTCAGTGATTGCACGCACCCCGGCACAAAGGCCCCCCACCGAACGAGCGTCACTACTGGCGGTGTGAAAGCCTTTCCGGAGGACTTTTCCACCTGCCTCGCCACAGCGCGACTGGGAACCGAAAAACGCACCTTTCGCCCAGCACCACCCCACCCTCCCAAGGGGGAACTAATTTACGAGCCTCCAGCTCCGCCCCCCCCGTACACGGCATCTCCATTTGTGTGTGCAGGACAATTGCGTCGCAGTGACGCACAAGCGCGGGAAAGGAAGCAAACAGCAACAAAAAAAAAAAAACATCTGTAATGGCGACGGGAACCGCTTCGGATGCCGCTCCAGGTCGGCTCGGGGCATGTGTGACGCCGCAGGTGAAGTACAAGTCGGTTGTTTTGTTTTATCTCGGCCACGCCGCACGGTGCACGAATTAAAGCACTGTTTGAAGTGAACTACACACTTTCGCTGGACGAAAAATGCGGGCCGTTTAATGCTTGTGGCACATTTTCTTTTTAAACAAACCTAACAGCATACATTTTGGTGCGGATCGCATTGAAAGAACGTCAAAAGCTAATCAGCTTCGAACCCTTTTGGGATTTTCAATTCGGTTTTAATGCAAATGAATGCAAATTAAATGTCTCGTGATACATTAAGACTTTCAAGCGATAATCTAACATAGAAAACGCAATTAAAATCCAACATATTTTTATAGAAAATCATAGTAAAATATTGAAACAGGTTTCTGTACAAATTTGAAAAGAAAACAAACGGATTTCATAACAGCTTTTGCATACATTTAGGCGCAATTATTATCTACGGTTAATTTTGGTGAGAGCGAGAATTTTGCTTATAGGTTCTTAATTAGGTATGCGTTAAACGTTACGGGCTGTATTTATTCAATTGACTTTAATTGACTTCTTATTCGCAACGAAAATTAACTGCTGAGCTTTATAATTTCCGCACGAAGCCGTTCAGTTTTCAACTACACATCCATACATTTAGCGAAAACTCTCACAATGCCGCCCAAAACGCTTGGAAGATAATTCAACAAGGATCGTCCACTTATCACGGTCCAACAATCGTTCGGCTAGCAACTCGGGTTCAATTTTAAGAGAAAAAAAGGCAGACCAGAATGAACAGCCTCCACTCGAGAAGGCTTTAGGCAACAGTAGAATGTCGAACACACGGTATGGCTAAAAGGAAAAGATCATTGTTCGATTCAACGTACGGCGATGTGCATGCCTCAGTCCGGTTTGTGCATTAAATCGACGCCATTGACCCGTTGTTAACGTTGTTCGACCCTCTCAAGACGCCACTCTCGTGCCAGGTGAGTGAGTTTTGTAGAGCATAATTGTGTAGCTCGTACTTGAACGCTGTGTAAAAGGGGTTCTGCGAATGAAGGCGAAAAAACTGAAATTTCTAGTCTTATTAAAGCCACTTCAAGCTGCGAGCGCTGTTTCGCAGGAACTGCTAATTCTTTTACGAATTAAACTCACACACATTCCCTGCGTGTGTGTGTTTGTGTGCGAAGTGGCGTCTTCGCTCGGGTCGGAAGTAGAGTTTGCAGTTTGTGAATTCATTTATTTCGCCTAAGCCGCCGACGTTTGGCACGGGGCACCGAAATGAAATCTATTTCACCCCGGACGCCACGTGTCCGATAGGCCTGTTATCATTTCAGCGTATCCGTTCCATTCTTGTGCCTTGTACCGGCACCACCACCAACACCACGTGCCGGAAGGTAAAGCTTGTCATTAGGTGTCGCTATAATCCTCCCACTTTGACGTTCCGCCGCACGGTTTTGCGCCAACACTGCCTGCCCGGGACCAGGTGATGAAAGACGAGGCATTTTCCGCACCTGACCCGAATACGTGCGCCGGTGTGCGCGCACCGGTGTGTGTGTGTATGTGGTGCACGCATTATGCTAAATACCTAATTCTCCGATGACATCAGAAACCGTACCGTCGGTGCAAAGGTGCTGACGGCCCCATTTCATCCCCGTACGCTGGGCGAATCGAGCAGCAGGGCTCGCATGTGTTTGCCCTTCCGTAGCTGCACGATCGTTCGGCAGCAGCTGACTTAATCCAGGGCCCGGGCTTACTTTCACCGTGTACACACACATACACCCACGTTTCTTTTCCACGGCAAAGGGCAGGGCACTAGTTCTGATGAGCGGCAAGTTGAAGATGAAGCGCTGAAGCGGACGCATCTTCTGCTGTTTTCGCACGCAAAAAACGAGCCGGAAGCAAGGTAGCAAGCAAGTAATCCTCTTCTCATACGAATTTTTGGAACACATCGAAAGGAAGCGTGTCGATGCGGGAAGATTCGGTTCCATTTCGAAAACTTGCCCTCTGTTTGAGTGTGAGATAGAGAAAGAAAAAGGAAAGGAAAGAAACGAACGAAAGGGACATCCATCGCTGGCGATGCACTCCTGCTAACGAACGTACAGAAACAAGCACACACCACGGTTGAATACCTCATTGGAACCAGCGCTGCGTTCGGAAAAGTGTTCCAAGAAAGGTCAAGGTAGGACTTTAGAGGTTATTGCTGCCCGTGGAGATGCCTTTTATCGTGGGACGGAATTATTTATGAAAACGGGCTGCTTCGATCGGGCTGCCTACTTACGTCAACTCGTCGCGCTCGTCGTCGAGAGTTCATGCCTCCACACAGTAGGCAACGGTTTAAAGTTTTTCGGCCAGCTGCTGTCCTGTGTCGATGCTTTACCCCGCCAGCTGGACTGCGATCTTCGAGGCTTTTCTGCGAAGAGTAACATTGGTGGAAAACGGAATCCGCTTCTGGGAACGTGCGGGTAATTATTGATACCGATCGTGCGTGAGTACGCTCCGCCACAAGTACAGCGACTGGGTTAGGACCGGTTCTGGGAAGGAAAATTGCACCGCTTTGCTTTGCTTTGCTGCTGAAGCGGCAGTTGCTCCATGCTAACTTAATGGTAGAGACGGTAGGTTTGTCATCGAACATTAGCTATTTATTTGGGGATGACTTTGGGCATTAGGGTGGGTATTGATGCATCGATGCAGTGCTGCAGTCTCTCCGCATTTGAAAAAAAAAGCACAATAACTCAACATATGTCCGACGTTTCATTCCATTCCACGTCCACTGAGGATTATCCTTAGCAAGGGTCGAATCACACAAGAAATTGCATCAGAGTTAAGTTGGCAGAAAGTGATTTTGAAGATAAATACAAAAATTCTGTCCTACTGTTCTGCACTGATTGTTATCCTGATGTCTCCAAATCTAAACTTGTATCCCAATGATGCGTTTTTTGGAACATATAGCCATAGGAACAGCTTCCTCCAAACGTTTGTTGCTTTGTAATGGCAATACTAAACCACAAATTTGTCCAGGAAATACTTTTACTGTGGCGTCTAAGGCAATGAAAAGATTTCCGATCACCTGTGACATGGTGCAACTATCACCCCATGGCTCTAAACGACGATGGTACGACCATTTTCCAAGCATCGAGCACAAACATTGTTGTCTGTGGTGCGAATCGTTTAAAAATCAGTTTCAGATCGACAATCGATATTGGACCGAACGGCACGAGAGAAAAAAAAAACCGGAAACCGAAGACTTTCCTGCCCGAAAGTGGAGTCGAAATATCGCCCATCCCCGCCACTTAACATTCAGCGAACGTTTGCGAACGGCGGCATTCGGCATTCACGTGACAGTCACGACTTTCGCCGGGTTTTCTCGGCGGATTGTTACGGCCGCGTGTGCTCAGCGGTCAAGTGATGGGCCCCACAGGAGATTCCAAGCCGGTTTGTTTTTTTGCTCTTCTTGGTCCGTTGTTGTTGTTCGCTGGTTCGTGTGATACCGACCCACCACCATCTGACACTGATGACGGGTGCCATTCTCCCGGGCTGGTTAGAGCTTGGATGGCGGAACCGAGTCAGGTGTCGCTGGCGGTGTTGGGAACGAAATCAAAACGACGCCATGCCGGTGTTCTTTTTCCTCTTCGACCAACGCCCAGAATCGGGAATAAATGATGGATGAAAGCATACATTATTTAGGCGCGCATCTTTAATATTAGAATAGTGTAGCAGCCGTTCCGTGCCGCGCCCGTCCATCCTTCCATCCACCCCTCCGTGGGTGACGTGACTGTTACACCCGTGTCATCATGAGATGTACCGGGCCGGGTCGACGACGAGCGGACGCCGGGCAGGAAACATTTCATGCTCCCGGAGGCACCTCAGTAGCTTCTTAGTCACGTCTCGAGAAGCGGCAAAACGGTGCCGTACGGCGTCAGGTGAAAATGAAAGGCAGCAGCGAAGCCTTCAACTGTCGGCAGGCTTGCCCGCGCAAACAAATTCTCACGAACGCACGATAATGGTCCACACCATCCGCCGGGGGTTTTCTTTTCGCCAGCGCGCACAGCCCAACCCATCGACCACTTGGTGGAAAACCCGTGTTTTGGTTTGAAAAGGAAAATCGCAACGGAAAAGTGCTCCCCCGGGGGGCATGGTTTTTGCTTCGTTTTCCCTCTTTTTTTCCCGAGCGCCGAGCAATCTCCGGGCCGAGTGGCAGGAATTCAGGCATTGTAAAACTTCATTCCGGGGGCGGATCTCGCCGGGGTGGGGTGGCCACTTTTCTGACCTAACCTAACCTCACCCGTTGGCCGGGGCCAGAAAGGTGCCCGGCCGTAACCTGCTTAGCATCGAGCTCGAGATGGGTGGCATGGGGTGGGTGGGCCTTTTCTGCCTCTGTCTTCGAGCCGGGTTGTCTTCGAGTCTCTCCGGTGAACCGGTGAATAAAATTCTTTTGATCTTCCACTTCCACCAGCTCGTTACGAGAAGTGGCTACGGTTGCTACTGCGTTTTCGGGGCGCGTGAGTGCCCTGCCCAGCAGCGCCAGGCGAGAGCGCGTACACTTTTTCCACCTTCAAATTTGATTTGAATAGCAGCTGCAAACGGCATTCTTAGCACCATTCGGGCGCCTTCTACCCGCGCTGTCTTGTGCCATCTTGAACCAGCCGCGCATCATTTCCACCGCGGCACGATGACAACCACGGGAGAAGGGAGGAGGGAAGGAGGTGGGTTCGGGAAATATTCATGACTTCAAATTTGTTATTTTGAAGCGTACCCATTTGGCGAAAAGGTGGAGGGTGATGCGTGTACGCCGAAACCCCGTGATCGTTTGTTCGGATGGACGCACGAGAACGCACGTGAAGGTGGGGAGCAATCGCGCGAAAAGGATCCAGCGGTTGTGCTGGAGGTAACCTTCTTCTCGCTGACCTTAAAGTGGTTCGCCGTGCAGGCTTATGCGCAGTGCGTGGTTATCTCCGCGCGCGGTACTGCGAGAGGATTATCGAGTTCAGATGAACATTTTTGAAGCAAATTGCTTTTCCAATTCAGTGCGGCAATTGGAAGATGGCTTTCTTCGAGGTTCAAAATCAAATTAGACTCAATCTAATTGGATTTTATTTAATTTTCAAACCTTTAAACATATATGTGCTTTCTCAAAGATGTTTAAGTTGCATCTTTACGAGAATAAAAAAATAAAACAATATTTTTACATGAAAACCGATGAACAATGTGCATTGAATTCATCATGAACACAGTCAAATTTGATTTAGCGAAGACACAAACCCTCAAAACTGTCAACTCATCAAGCCGGACCTAATCAATGGTGCGTTTTACTGCTTCCAATGAACATTTGTTACGGACCATGGGGTTATTAGCACTGGCGTTAACCTCCAGAGAGCAAAACGCAAATTTATGGAAAACTAACCTTGACATGCCAAGAATGCAAGTAATGCCAACGAATGAAGATTATACTAAGCAGAAGAATGAACATTGTACCTTTCTGTCACGTTGATTTCCTCTTAAAATATTTAAGGACTCATAATTGATCAAGCATTCCCAATGTGAATAGATATTTCGCTCACTATTTTCCATTTTGGCTTTCGCATACGCATACGGTTAACTTTCGAGGAAAACAAACTAGTTTACAGATGCGCAAAATATCTAGAAAGGTTACCGTTTCAAGGAAGACAACGAAAGGTTTACAATTATCCTTATTCTCGAGAAGTTTCTCTAGAAACGAACATGATTCCGAAAATTCGTCATATTTATTCCATACAGCCAAATTCTCTGTACTGCAAACCCAAACACGTGCCTCATAACGCTCGACTTTGCACTCAATCTAAAACTATCAATACCGTTTGGCAGTTCTGCGAAAAGGTTCACCGAAACGTAAGCCTTTCCCAAGAATCGCTACCCACCAACCAAGCGGCTCAGTGGATGGGTCCGGGTCCATTACAAAAACCGGAAAATGATTGCGTTGAGCTGCGCTGCACGCGGTTTGCACGCGTGGAAAACCCCGAGCGCCGGAGCAAATTAATTACATGCCACACATCTTTTTTGACAGTTTTGAATTTAACATTATGCACCGGCGCGCGCGTGGGCTGCCCAGTTTGGGCAGGGAAATCACATTTGCATACATTTTCGCGGATCGTTATACAATTATTATCTCGCATGAGGTAGTTTAATCCACCGAACGGTGGCTCCCTTTCTGGGGTGTTGAATGAATAACGACGCTGTGCCCGCTGTTGTGTGGGTTTTTCCGGGGATGATTACCGGCAACGCCGAATGCGAATGTCAATCGATATCATCTTCAGAGACGCCCGTACACACGAGGAGAGGAGGCTGTTGGCTCTTGTTTTTTGTTGCTTTCCCCTACAGCCACCACAGCACGAAAGGGGTCGCACATTATCGTGCGGTCGATTCTCGTTACCCCGTTGCGCTTGCAATGCATGCGCACACCTTCCCGCTGCCACCAGAAACACCCACCGCTTTGTGGGTGAGTTTTACGAGCTTTTGCCGAAACCTCTTACCGCGCGTTCCGTCAGGGATGCGGAAGGCGGGCATAAAATAGGCGAACGGAGCAAGCGATCGGAGGTGCCAATGGCGCCACAAAACAACGCTCGACACACACACACACACACCCCCACCGCTCCCGACCGATGGGGCGATGATGAGCGAAGGCGAAGGCGAAGATCCTTTCGAGCAGATAACAATATATGGGGTGGGCTCCGGTGCCGACTTCTGCCAGCCCACCCGCCGCCAAAACACGGCCGCGCAGCCGGTGGAACACAAGTGAACATAAAATTTTACTTCCCATCTCATAGCAACCCTTTATTTTATGTGCCCCTGATAAGAACGCCGCAACTTGTTTTCCGAAGCGGCGTTTTCGAGATCATCCGCGTGCGTGCGTGAGTGCGTGCGAGCGTGCTTTGCTTGTACTTCGGGCGAGGTTGCGGTAAGATGAAGTCAGGAGGTGTAGGAGGTGTGTGTGTGTGTGGAGAGATTTCTTCATTTTTCCACACTTTTGCTCGGCGTGTGCGGTGGGAGGGCGCACACACCTTAACACTTGTTGTTTGGGTTAGCTTTTGCTTCACCGCCGCAAGATATCGGTCAATCGGTTTCACTTCGGTTGTGCTTATACTTTCGAGACGATTGCAGGGTTCGCTGCTTTGCATGTTTTACTTTCTGATGTTTAACAGGTTTCTGCATGATTCGAAGAATGTTTTCCTATTGCTTTGAAGTATAATTTTGGGGAATTTTAAGGACAATTACGGAAATGGAATACACCCGCTAGATCTAGCCCTGATGGGAAATTTTACATGTCATAGCTGATTTCTGCCGATGATTCCGTTAAGAATTTATTTTCCACATAGAATAAAGTATCTCAATAATCAAAAGTGGTTAAACAAAGCCATAAAGTATGCATATCCCACACCTTTGGGATGATAACTTGAGATTGCGCCAAAAAGTATGCAATTCGCATAGAATTTTTGGTTGACTGCTTTATAAATAAAAATAAATACATATTTTTTCATTTTTCCTCTTGCTGTCTATAACATAATTTAACGTTCAATTTACAAAAACCAACTCCTAATTGCCTTGCAAACCCTGTATCCACCGCAGAGGCACGCCTTTCACCCGTATCGGGTTTTTTTTCCACAGTTCACACCAAGCGACGAACCCCTAACAAGGAACGACCTCCTAGCGAACGGGACGAGCCAAATGGCTTTGGGAGCAAAACGGGGAACCCAAAAGCGAGGGTCCGCTCATATAAACCCGAGAAAACCCCGAAGCACTGATTAACTTTTCCTCTAAACAATTGAAATTGCCGTTTGCCATAAAAGGATGCCGGGCACAGGGTACCAGCCCGGTGGGTTTTTGGTTTGCAAACGAATCCCACATACACACACCCAGTCGAACAGAGAAAGCACCAAAAAACAATAGTAAAAAACCAAATACCTCACCTTCCACCGGGGGCGCCGGGTGGCGGGAAATGGCGGAAAAGTGTACCAAACCCAGCGGCACTTTTCCGGAACCACGGCTACGGAAATGCGTACGTTTCTCGTTTCCGACTAACGACTAACTTTTTTCTTTCCGTTGGTAACGATCATGTGTGTGGGTGTGTGTGGGTGTGTGGTTCGTGTTTAAAAGTGTATGAGTGGTTTTTAGTGGTCGCCAACTCGACCCCACGCGTTCGTGTGTATGTGTGTGTGTGTCAGCTGTGAAAAACCCGGACGAAGTGATTTCGGAAGCCATTCCGCACCGGAGCAACAAGAGTGAAAGGGGTTTGCAGTGTGCGTTTAAGGCCGAGGCTAGAGTAAACTAGGATTAGATAGAGGTGCGGGAAGCCGGAAATCATCAAGTTGGTGCCGTTTGCAACGCGAGCTGAGGGAGGAACGAAAGGAGGGAGTGGAAAAAAGCACACACAAACACACCCAACACAAAACGAAGTTGAATCGTCGTAAACATAAAATGGCGCACGGAACACAACGGTCCAAACGGTTTGGTGCATAAATGAAAATTACAAATTCATCTATGATTCAGAACAATGGGATTGCATGCGATGGCCGATTGTGGCGCCGCGTGTGCGGTGAACGGGAAAATGGCTCCGCGGCCGAATGCAAATGGCTTGGTGCAGGTCCGCCGCTGATAATGCCGTACCGCTGCCGGGAGTGATTACACTGGCTGGGGCATGCGGAGCCATGAAACGGTCGTGCAAAACTTTCACAGTGCACAATTTGTTTCGAAAACAGAATTCAATTTCCCCAGCATTCCCTATTCGTATTTTATTTTATTTTCGGAGTTTTTCTACATGTTTTTTATTATTCTAAAACTTGTGTTGTATTTGAATAGATTGCTTTTTAATTGAACGTTATACTGTCAGCAAAACATGTTTACAAGTCGATAATCATAATCCAATATAGTGTTTTGAACATCAAATTGTCTTCTTCTTCTTCTTCCTCTTCTTATGTAGATTAACAATTGGCGCCAATTCTCACCAATCAAGCCTAATTACCCCTAAATAAGTTAGTTAGAGAGATAATGCCTTTATCGTAGTAGTATAAAGTTCTTACATAATTTTTCGAACAAAGGCAATCGATAACTCGTATAATGTCTAGCAAATTGCATAACTTTAGGCTGTAACAGCTCGTTCTAACGCCCGATTAACCCGATTAGTATTAGCAACATTGTGTCAGCCCAATGTTTGCTCGACCCGCTGCTCACGAGAACTTTTCATATTTACTTACACAATGTGTCTATTGCGAGCTGAAATAAAAGCGAATAAAAGCACGGATTATTCGCTGGCAACCCGATCCGATTGTAGTCAAACTCGTGGCCAGTTGCCCCACTCCCGCGCCGCGGACAGAAGAAGTAAAATTTTGATTGACTTCCCCGGATATAGCCCCATCGAACAGAGGAGATGGCAAATTGCGGACCTTTTCCGCTTCGCTTATTGTGTGCATGGGTGTATGTGTGTGTGTGTGTGTGTGTGTGTGTGTGTGTATCTGGGACGGATACGACAACGGGTGTAAAGGCACGGTAGGTTATCTGTCCATGGTGTGCACGGCGAGCAGCAGCAGCAGCACCCTGATGAACCCGGGCTTATGCCCGAGGAACCATTTGAATGTGCTGATAAAATAAAACTTTGTCATAAATTGGTTCACTTTATATGCTGGCACCGGCGGGGTAGATTAGAAACGCTTCGTTAGCTGACCCGCATGGGAAGCCGCAGGACAGCCGCTCTCTGTGTGTACGAGCGTGGGTCGGGGGTGGGTTAGCTTTTATGCAAACTTTCTCCCCCCATTTCACTGTCATGTAACGATTGGCCAGCGAGCGCGCGCGCGCGTGTGAGTGTGTGTGGCTTGAGAGCCTGGCATGCTCGAAAGCTTGAACATGAGTTTTATCAAGCAAAAATAATTTTTTGATTTTAATTATCTCAACTCACGTGCGGGATGGTTTTTGCGTGTCAAACATTGTGAAGCAGCTCTTCCCATTTCGTCGTAAAGTACATTTCAACCGAACTGCACTGTGCCGAGCTTAATTGTGCCCCTTTTATTCGAAACTAGAAGTGAATGGTACGCTAACAGAAGCACGTCGACACGCCTCGGTTTAATGAAGAATAATGCGACTCCTCTCTCCAGGACGGAACTATTTCCAGCGAGCCGACATCCTAGAAAGACCCTCTCTAAGAGCAAATATCAATCACAAGCTCTTTTTCTGACCCTACTGGACAGATACCCCATTGATGTCTCGGTTATTTCTGGAACAGTTAATAAGAGGCAAAAACAAACTGTATCCGCTATACCTATTTCTAGCCGTGGCGTTTGCGTTAACGTTAGTGATATTTTTATTGCACTGACCGGTGAACCGAGCCCGCGAACCGCTTCTCTTGATTGCGTCCGTATCGCACCAATTGTGGCAACAAAAGGGATGACGCAAGCCACCTTTGCAGGCATTTCCTTATCGCACGGGGCGAGCAAGACTTGAGGGCTGAGAGATCCCGCCGTACCTGCACGCCACACCGGCACGTTTTATTTTAGTACGCAATCGATTTTCTCCCCACATCCGTCCGGTGGGCGCGCGGACCAAAAACCAATCACTTCCTAAGTGACAGTACGGGAGGCAGCGCCGGCCATCCTGGAAAATTATTCAACAAACAGTGGGGCGTTTCTGCGTGCGAGGTAATGTCGGTGAAACGCAGTTTTGGCTTACCGTTTAACCGCTGTGCCGTACTTGCTCGTAAGGGTGAATCGTTGCTTTCCGTTGCGCCGGAATTCGTTTGGCGGGACCGAGTGGCGCGCGCGCGCCCGTCCGGGTGATCTATTTTTATGTAAATGGCACAACAAACACGTTCGTGGAATACGAGATTTCGGCACGCGTGTGCTTATTCGAAGCCACAATTATTAAATAATTGGAGCTTTCTGTACAGCGGCCGGCTATCGTTGGGAGCGTATTCATGAGAGAATTCTTCGCGTAGTGAACGTTAGAGGATAGTTGAGAAGATATTTAATGGTTTTAGGTGGTATAGTCTTCCTTATCCACAACAATTCCGACAAGAATCAGTGTTATACTCTACGTTTTCGAATGAAATGAATCCTGCAAATAACTTTCAAGAATTGATCGTTAATTTTGAACAATCAACATGAGCTTTTTTCGAAATAACCGTAAACATGCACTAAGAACCAGTTACATACAATTACAGTTAAGAACACTCCAATGTAGCTTGGAAACATTCCACGAAGGGCCTTCTACACAAAAATAAACGCTCGATACACAGCAAACATCCATTGCAGAAATTCAAGAATATCATCACAAGATGCATGCCTACGATAATTGTCATAAAAAGTCTCAACACTTTAGAAGAAAATATTGGTATCTTTCCAGTCAATGTCAATCCCTAAAATTTCCAAAATGTTCCCCAATGAAACTTTTAACTTCTCAGATGCATATATACGTGCTTTCATGTATGAGATGTATGCATTCTCCTTTTCCTTTCAACGAATCGAATTGAACGTTTCTTGGAAAAAGAACGTAGAAGTGTCAAAATACTGGGAAGAAACCAAAATCAAAACAGTTTCATTTACGCTGTAAAAGCATAATTCCTAGGAATATTTGCATTCCTTTGGTTTCAAAGAAAACAACATTCAATTTCAGTGTTGAAACGTATAGTTGATTTGTGTTTTTCATATTCTTAAAAGTATAAACATAAAAACATAAAAACAAGGCATACTGAATACCTTCATCTACAGACATTCTTTCGACTGAATCTTTCCCATCAGTTCGAACGAGTTAATGCAATGAATTCAATTAGAACCAGAATGCTTTTAGTTTTCCAAAATCTTTTCCTCTTCGTCAGCAACAACACAAAGCCGTGAGCAAACGATCGAAAATAAACACAAATCCGTATGCACTTCTGCCAGAGCCCCCCAAACTTCACATTGGAAAACTAATTTGAAAACAAAAGCAAAGCCCGATTAAAAGGAGCGTGAAAAGAGCGCAAGAGAATGCCAAAAACTTTGCCTTTGCCGCGTCCCGAGTGGGCGCAATCCCTTGCGGTGGTGAATATTTGCTGCCCGTTCCATGCGTCCCCCCTGCTGTCGCAAAACAAGACGCACCACTCGCTCAACACCATTGTTCTATCGCCGGCTCTGCTTGAAGCACGCTCGTTATGCTGCATTTGTCACGGAGCTCCGAGAGGGTCCGAGTCCGTGCGATTGAATTCCAAATCAGCAATCAATCGCCGTGTTCAGCGCGGCCCCCGCCCGGCAAACGCGTCTGCAAGATCGAGATCGCGAGCCGGCGGCAGAAGGGAACGATGCGACAATCGAACGTCGCATCTTCGGGGCATCAAATCGGAGGAAGAAGCGACTTGATGGCTAGGAATCGGCATCGAAAAACACGCAACAAACAAAACGGCAAAACGAAAAATAAACACAAAATATCAAATCAATTCCAAACGACCGCAATCCTAGCGGGAGAAGCTGAAAGGAATGCAATCGAATGGGGTTTGTCTTCCTGTCTTGTGTTCAATAATCCTCGTTCTGCCTCGTTCGAATGGGAGGGCGAGGGCGCGCGCGCGCGTGTGTGTGTTTGTTTTTAATTTGCATAGCATAAAATCACTTATGCTGGTTTTGTTTTCGTTAACCTTTCCGGTTCGGGAGGTTTCCGATTTTTGCCCGGTAACCCTTAGCCCCTAAGAAAGTCTCCTTCCGAGTGGTCAGTTTGATTGTGTTTTGTTTGGCTCCTCCCTCGATTCGATTCCCTTTTCGAGCCTGCTTCCAGTGCGTTTTGCCGGAAAAGGGATCGAGGCTTCGGCCGAGAGACTCATTTCGCAAATAAAATTACGTTTGGTTGGCTTGTGTGCGTGTGTGTGTGATTTTGTTTCTGCTCGGATTTCCTTGCTTTCTGAAGGATTTGGGTGCTGGACGGAACGGAATCGGAATGGAGCGGCCAGCCCGGCAGGTGAGATCCGTCACGACAACATGATTGATATATGACTCTTGGGTTTGTTGTTGATTTACTTTATCCGCCCAGTTCCAGGGATCTCATCAAAAAGATACCGATATCGGGGTCGGTCGGTTGGCCGGACCGGTTCCGTTTGTTCAGAAACGAAAGGGACTGGCTTCCGAAATTCTTTCGTTTGTCTTGCGATACCCCTTACGCAGGGTCGTCTGCTTCGGTTGGGGAGCGTATGCACGCGGTGGATGGGAGGGCATGCGAAGGAAAACATGGCTGAACCATGCAGTAAGATGACACCTTTGCCTTTGGACTTCCAAAATGGGATGGGAAGAGGTTCCTGTTGTTGCTCGGCACGAATTTATTATTCGCTGTTTGATAGTGAGAATATTCGTTTTGCGATGCTTTCATGGTTCTTTGTATAATAATTAAAAGAACAAGCGATATAAGCAACAGACTTGTTGTAAAAATACATACGCTAGTGCTTTGGTAGAATCATCAAGATAGTTGCCCTGAGAATATTTGTAATCAGGTCTATAATCAGGTATTTAGGTATCAAGGAATCACGATCCAGGACCCTTGATATGGACTTCGGACTAACTAAGGCAATGAGAGCCAGAAATGGTATGCCTAGATCTAGTTGAGGTTGTTGTGTCTAAGAAGAAGAAGGTTCCGTTGAAACTGATGAATGAAACTAATATCCTCTTGCTCGTTCAAAGGAGATTTGATGATGGTTATATGTTGTGATTATGCGGTATGTTGTCCAGTATGGTGGTGTTTCTAAAAATAACATTTTAAATTGACAACTGACACGTTTCGCTCTTTCCGTTCGTGACATCCAATTGCACTTGAACGAAACAACCACGTACGGGTGCGTAATTACCGCGTGCAAATACTAAACGAAAACCATCCTCACCACTTATCACACAATTAAATATTGAAGCCTCTTATCTGCTCGCTCGCTTATCACGACCCGATCGTACATCGTTAGGCCCACTAGAGCCCGACCGAGGACTTAAAAAGTTAATCGTCGGCTAATACGCCGGTGACCATTTTCGTGTCCCCGCGTGGTGATGAGTTTTCCCTCGGCGGACTTGTTTCAAATTAATTTAGCTGTAAACAATGCGCCAGCCTGTCATTAGTGGGTCACACACACACACAAACGCGCGTCACGTAACGCCCCGGTGGCCGGTGCTGGGGCCGCGCAAACTTCATTAATACAGAACGTCACCGGACCGGCCGGATGCACCACGGATGTGATAGTTAATTATTGGGTAGTGTTTTATTCTCTCTTGATTCTTTTTTTCCCTCTGTCGCTCTCGAATGCAACGTCCGCCACATTGACACGGACGGTGGTATTGATCCGGGCATCGTCACGCACACGATGCAATCTCGTGTGCCGGTGCTTTTATTGAATTATTCCCACCGGCATCGATGCCCCGGACTGCATCGGAGGGTTTTGCGGGCGAACCTGCTCTAATGTTTTCATTTGCCTAAGAAAAAGCGGCGTTCGGGGACGCCGGATTCGGCCCGTTCCGTGCCAATTGTCACGCAACTCGAACGGCTCGTCAGGAGGTCACGTAACGCTTGCCGGGGCGCTCTCACGGATAACACCCACGACGCACAGCTGACAAGTCGGAATCGAAACGGGACACATACCCACCCGGCGACTGCTAACGAGATAAGCCGGAGGAATTTATGCTGCCGTGGCAAATATGTTGCCGCAAATCAGTTCTCCGCCGGAGCCCGGAGATCGAGCCGGTTCCCGATCGGTCGGACGAAAATAAAAAAAGCGACAAAAGTGCTGCTTGCTGCGATTTCGCAGCTCGTAGTAGCTTGCCGGCGTTTCCGGTGGAGCGTATTTCAGCCGGCGGTGTGGAATGTTTCCCGGCGACCGTGCTCCAGCCGGCTTCCAGGCCGCAAGTGGGCGTCCCGAGCAGGAGATAAAATAAAATCAATCGATTTTCGGCATTATTTTATCTTCAAATAACACATTCTTTCGCCTAACGCATACGTCCATACGGGCGTACCGTGCTGTCTCCGCTGTGACGGAATCGACATCGTCTTGCCGGCGCAGATCTCCGGTACAGCGTGCGAGCGAGAAAGGCGACGCTTCCGTTCCGCTGCACGTGCGGACCTTCACGTTTTGCGCCCCCGGTGGCCGATTTTCTGCTTAAGTGAGCGATATTTCCACCAAAACATACCGATGTTTCGCAAATCTAAATGGATTTGTGATTTCGATTGAATTTTGCACTTCCCGTTTGTTGGGTTTGGATTTGGCCCGGTTTTGCCAGTACCAGCGCCACATGGGAAAGCTTCTAATCATGAATCTTCCTCGAACACGAGTGGGGTGCAAGATTGCAGTAAGGAGCTTCATCGGAAACAATGCGCGAAATTGTCATCAACAGAAAGCTTGAGCAAGTGAAACATCTCTCTTTTATTTCCGCACATGCTGTGTCCGTTTTAGAACATTTCACTTAAATCACCTTCGAAGAGGTTGCTTCTGCGACTCTCTTCAACACAAGCAGTGAGCCACCTTCGGTGCTCAATACCGTAAATTTACCGATCCGGTTAAGTGTACGCTATAAATCCTCATTTAAGGAGGACCTGATTGCATTCGTTTACTGCTTGCGGATTGGAGTTTGTATGCCCCTGTTGCAGCGTGGCCTGCAGAGGGATGCAGGTTGTCCTCTTTCTTGAGTGTCGTGTCGAAGTAGCCGGGAGGTGATGCATCTTCTTTCTCGTGCAGCGATTTGTGGTTGAGTAGTAGCAATCGTGTAGACAATGAGGGGTTTAAACCGAACAGGATATGTTGAATCAATTGCAGTTGACCATGTAACCCTTGTGAGTGTCTTATGACACAGTAAATAACACCAACGTCCATTGGGTTCAAAGTTTCTCAATAAAAAGATCAATCAGATTCACGATCAACGCCTTAAGTTAATCAGATCCAAAGTCAAAGGTAATAGTAAATAATAAATAAAGCAAATTGCATAGTTTTAGGCGTTTTTTGGTCAATTTATTCCTTTATTATCACCATCTCCATCCATTAAAACACTAGAAAAGTTGGGAAAAATATGTTTCAAAAAAGTGTGATGTACATGCATACACTCATTCGCCAAATGTGGTGATGGAGCACATCCAGATTTCATCATTAAACTATAATCTATCTCACTTTTTCCATTTAAAACCGTTCGCTCTATCTCCATACTTCTCAGCTTACATTCAACAACCACTTACAGGAACAAAGCACATTCCATTCTGTAAAATCGCCTTCCGGAAAAGCTCGCCCATCCCAATCGAAACACCCCCCGGAGGCCTAAGTGCATTCATCTGTCAAACGGAGAACTGCCTGCTCGTTCCACCCTCCGGAACGAGCGGAACCGAAAAGGGTTCAAACTGACCAAATCAAAATGTACTGAGAAAAGGGCAATACAGGCAGGAGAAAAAAGCCCCTGCACCCACGGAACGCCCAGCGAAACAACTTTCACTTGCCATCATTAGAAAGTCCATTAATTTTTCGTGGGCCCGCACCACGTCGAAATTCCGCACGCGTCGGTAGGTCGATAACAAATTGTGGCCCGAGAAATTGGACAGCGAGCGGCGCGTCCGGGGGCCATTTGTTACGACGCATTGAACCGTTTCACGGCCGCCCGGCTGGAAGAGTTCAAGTGTGCGCTTTTGCGTGCCTGAGAAAGGACACCGCCTCGGAGCGGTGTTCCGGAATGCTTTGGGCGAGAGGCAGCAGCAGCAAAATCAAACATGCGCAAAAAAAGGGCGGATGCGAAAATTCAACAGGAATGTAGGGAGCAAGTCTCGATCGGTTTGGCGATAGGCGCAGACATGCAGATAGCGGGCGATGGTAATAATAGTAGTAATAATAATATTGCCGCGCCAGACCGGGCCAGCTTCCCGCGTGTTCCGGTGTGTTGCTTGTTGCTTCCGGAATGCCTCGCACGAAACTCGAAACGCAATCTCGCCGGATGAAGCGCAATAATCTCGGGCGGAAAAATGGAAATTCCTCTTCATTCCACCCGCTCCCGGGCGCAAGGCGACGGGGTGGGGGTGGATGTGCGAATGAAATATGCGTTGATAAATTGCTGCCACGAACAAGAAAGCAGGATCGGTGCGTGTGTGTGCGAGTGCGCGCTTTATGAAGAATGAGAAACCTTTCCATCTTGTAGCCCGTGCCTTGCACACATATATTGGATTTCCCCGGAATGATGGATTGACTTTGGCCTGCCGAGAGGTCCCGGGACCCGGGCCGAGAGTTTTGCAAGCGCATTTCGCGCCTTGTTGGCGTTGCAGAAAAATAGAAACCCATCGGAAAGGGGGAACCGAATACCTCATCAATTCCGGTCCGCTCCCCGCCCACGAACCTACCGGGTGAAATTACAAATGATCTGCTTCAAAGCGTGTAAGTGCCGGGTATGTCATAAAACGCAACCTTGTCCCCTGCCACTGTGACGATTGTAGCCAGAAACCGGATGGGAGTGCCCTGTCGTAAGCCCTCATTTGACAGAAATTAAATGAAAATTTCAAAACGCCCCTCCCGCATGCGTATGGGGAGGCGCACGGAGCGGGAAGTTAAAAAGGACACATTTTTTGCCTTTTCCGCACTCACCCAAAGAATCACTTTGGCCCCCTATTAATCAATCAAAGCGGGCAAAATGGGAACCGTCTTGGCGTGTGAGTGTGTACACATTGTCGATCGAACAGACGGCACAGTGGTCACTGTGAAAAACCCGGGATAAAAATAGTCTCTTCCTGTATAAAAATATATTTTTTAAGTTTTTTCTTTAGTGTGAGAATAAACCAGTAATCCTCTATCCAATATTATGGAGAATTTCTCGCCTTTTTTGTTGATTTTTGTCTGTCCTCATCCGAAACGTGCGGCAAAGCTCCATACATTTAATGTCATGTCCAATTATTAAAACTTGCGTTTTTCAACAAATTTCTTTCTTAACTTTTTTTTAATCAAAGCAACTCATAACACTTGTAAAATTGTATATCAAAGACAAAGTAAACGGACAGAAAAATAGGTACATATTTTAGTTCAAACCTGTAGCTGAAAGAAACAGTACTACGCAAACTCAAAGTAGATTTTACGACCTTTCTTCCGGCATAAGCCCACTATGCACTGTCCGGACGCTCGTTTCCGTACGGAGGAATTCTAACAATTTGCTCCATACATCGATTTCGCCTCAAAAAGAGCTCAGTAGGACGAGGGTTCCGGATTGCGACGAGTCCGGACTGCGGACCTTTGCCAGCGGCGTCGGGATTGATGAGCTTTTCGGTATTTCTATCCTCCGGCCAGCTGGAAGCAAAAGCAGAGGGAAAAAGAATAATTTTGTCACTTCTGATTTATTGAAATGATCGATTGCCCCGAAGCCTCAATCCTGCTTCCCGGAGCGAACAGGGAAAGATTTCAACATCTCTAAAACTCGTATCGTCGTGCGCCGTGCCTCCAGCGTGCCACGGTGCCAGCGCTGCCGGATTTTCCAACTCCCCCTCCGCACTCTGAAACACAATTTTTCACGGGTTCACGATTTTGACGACAAATTCTTGACTTTCGCGCTTAGCACATGCGAACGCACACGCACCCACACGCATGCTTAACCATCTGTTATATTTCCGCACACAAGGCAATGTTTTATTTCCGCATGAGCACGGGTCTGAGTAGGCGTAGGCTCCACTGACAGCCGCCATGATGATGATGATGGTGTTGGTATGGGTATGTGTAGGCAGTAGCGCTGAAAATTGAATATCTTTATTTCATCGCAGCGAACTTCCTCGGCTCTACGCGTTGCGCATGGAAAAATCACCCACCGAAAGAGGAGCCTCAGCGTTTTCCAGCGCGAGGAAAAAACAAAACAACGGAAGGAAATCTTTCCAATTGACAGTTTCATCCCATCGGGTGGGGTTGGCGGAGAAGGTGAGTAAACATTTGTTTGAAGAGGTACTTGAAGGTGCCAATGAAAGGGATGATAAAATTTATTTATCACAATAGGCCATACCTTATGTCGGATTAGCGGCATTAATGGTGGGGTTTGTGGGTGGAGAAAGCCTCCAGCCAATGGGTGCCGACGGTGGGCGCGCTGTCTGTGGTCTTATTTTGAGAAACGATTACTTCGCGCAAAGATTATGTTATTCTTACCATTGGAATGTGTGAGGCAATATGGGTTGATATGCTATTCTCATACAACATTACTTACATCAAGCTATTTTTTTGGTTTTCTTTCCATTATTATTACGAATTCTTCTGCTTAATGTTATCTGATCATTTTCTATTTATTTATTAAATTCTTCATAATTTTCAATTGGTACCTAGAGTACTTTTGAGTTGTTTAGTAAGTTTATTTTACTGTCTTTCTGAACTCAAACATAAAAAAAAGTTTTTAAATAATTTTGAAACAGATTTTTTCTCCAAATATGCTTCATTTTGGTTTGGCAAGAACCTTAGCGTGAAGAAATAAACAAGCTTTCTTTTCTGAGCGCTTCATGTTTGTGGTCAACAAATATTTCTCTCAATAAAGCTCTCTCTATGTATAAGGCTACTTTTAGGTTAAAATTTTGACAAATTTTCAGAAAAATATCACATAATTCAAATAAAAATCATTTTCCTTCTTGCTAACAAAGCACCTCGCCGTTTCTCAACTCATATTTTATGTCACATAATAACAACACATTCTAGGAATGACAAACATCCCGTCCATATTCCGCTGGTGCCCTGGCAATCACCCACAACAACAGTGGAAAGGCAGGAGAAAAAAAAGCGTTAGCGAACAACAACATTTTCGGTTGATCAGCTTCCAAACAGGGGCCAAACACACGCAGCCTGGGCCATGTTTTCGGCTGGCAATGAACCGTTTCTCATCCATCCGAAATCTTGACGGATGCGAGCCTTTAAAAGTAGCCCCGGTAGCCGCGCAAGGGGGGGGGGCGAGTGTGGGCTACACAAGAAGGAGGGAAAAAGAAGAAGAACGCCACGAAAACACTCCCACAAATACGCTCCCGCAATGCTCCACGCATCAGCGCACGGAACGGTTTTCGTGCCGGGAAGCGAAAATGGTGTCCGTTTTTCCGCAGAATACCGGTGGCGGTGACGTTCGACATGCAGATTCGTATGAATACACAATCAACACTCTGTCAAATTGATCGATTGCACGTGGATGTTTGTTGCTGCTGCTCTGCCGTTTTTCGTCACGCTTCTGCATTTTCCCGGAAGCATGTTTCTCTGATTCGCAAAGTTTGGATTTCGATTATGTCGTCCCTGCTGCTGCTGCTGCTGTGAGCGGCATTTTTTTTTGTTCGAATATCGCAAGGATGTTTGCAGGCGAAAGAATCAGCGCCTTTCGTTCACAAATCGGTCGTTGCTTAATCCTCCGCCGGCTCGATGAATCGATGCACGACGACAGTTTCCAGCCCGTGCAGTGATAGTTCCAGCAGCAACCGGCAGGTTTATAAGCCTTCGGGGAAATGCTCGCTCACTTTTTTACTCCGTTTGCCTCACGCTTGGAAAACTGTCCTGGCTCCGAGCATTGAAACACACGGCACGGACTCGAACGACCGGAATCTCGGCTCGATTTGTTCGTCTACCGGGGCAGGCCTTCTATCGGACGTTCGTGTACGTGTTCTATCGGTGAACAATTATACGCTAGCTACGGGGCAGCATCGGGATGAGAGAAAGAGAGGGAGAGAAAGAAGGAGCGAAAAAAGGTGGAAGAAAAATACATAAAAAATGTTTGCCAATGCTGGAAAACATCCACCAGAGACCCGGTGCTGCACGGGAACGGTATACGCGTCAATATGCAACGATTATCAAATTTAAACAGTCGATCCAGTACGGGCTCACTTATTACAGTGCGCATATGGGCGAGAACAATAATTCGATAAAGATTGACACACACACACGCAGAGTGGGCTCCCCGTGCGCAACCCAGAGGTTAATTGCAGCCCGCTGCACGTAGGCAATAGAATTAAATTCGTTCAATCACCGGACCGGCTCCTGCACATCAATCATTTCCAGCTTGCATACGGAGGAAAGATTTATCGACATTTTAATGACCTAACTACGAAAAACGCTTCCCTGCCTGCACGTCACTCACACTGATGGATGGTTGGGTAGAGTTAAGGTTTGATTAACCTACCAATTAGCAAACGCAAAGCGGGCCGGGCATGTAAAATAAAATCTAAATCAAATTGCCCCCAATGGGTCCCGAAAACGATTATTCGCACGTATTGCTTGGTGTTCTTCTGCTGTAGTTCGACTTTTTGTCGTGGTTAAGCTAGATTTATGACCAACACAGGAGATAGAACAACAGATGAAGATCGCAAATAAACAAATAAAATTGATCAATTTGGCCAATTATTTCATGGAACAAACCCAAGTATAACATCCTTTAGATCTTTTATCGTTATAAGAAGCCTTTAAGCCATGTTAAAGGTTTAAACAAATATATTTCAAATCAAATTCATCAAATAGTGACAAATGTAAAAAAGGCGTGTGAGTTGTGTAAGTCTACAAGCTTGATTTCATATATTTTGATTTCATATAACAAGATCGCATCCCAATATGATTTAATAACAATGCATTGCATAATTTCAGGCGTCAAATCAACCTTAATAAATGGTATCAAAAATTACGATAAAAAATGCAAAGAAAATACATTTAAAACACTGTCATAATGTTATTCCAACTCAGCGTTACATGGCAGGTTTTTCGGGTTCCAGATTCGTCTCATCCATACCGACCGCTTGCTTCAAACACCACCAACCCAATTCCCGCCACTGTGCCGCCCGAACAACAGGTTTCGCCCGAAAAAGCGCCGGCTGCCGCTGTGATTGCAGCAGCTTACTCAGATTATACCAAATTTAGTACGTTTGATTGATTTATTGAGCTCGTGCACCACCAGCACCAGCATCGCCGGCGCTCGCCGGGAGCTGTAAAACGGAACGATCCAATTTCCGAAATAGACGAACCCTGGAGCCCGCGGCGTAAAGTCGTTTCCATCTCACACGGTTCACTTATCACACGCTGGGGTCTATTTTTCTTGACAAGCCAACGGAGAAGCAACAAAGCGAAAGGCACAACGAAAAGCACAACGAAAGCTCATGACGAATACGAACCGGCGAAGGGGCGGGGTATGCCTGATCCTCCGCTCCTTGATTCTTGAGTGAAGGTAATCACTCAAAACAAACCCACCCACGCGCCCAAATATATGCACGCGCGTTTTATTGCGCAAAACGCACACGCACACACACAGGCACGCTTGTGTCTTATTGGTTGGCACCAAAACGAGAAAAGTTTCGCGCCAAATGCAGCATAAATTCATTGAAGAAAAATCACGGGCAGCAAAAAAAAATGCATGCATTAAAATATATTGTTATAACATTCATTTACGGTGCGTTCAGCGCCCTCTGTTCTCGTGCTCGGGGCGGGAAAAAAAATCGAAAAAGCGTTTTCGCGACGGCACCGTTACGGCGCGGAACTTTCGCTCACCCACACGACTTTCACCAATCGCGCGACAAAGGACACCGCATAAGCTCGTGTCCTTTGGCGAGGCGGGCCGGGCGCGGCAAGCATCAAATCCCACCGATCGACGTAAACAGATAAGTACTCGATATTGAAAATTGTCGTATATCGTGCATTTTATTCCCGCACGCTGCGAAGGTGTCTTTCCGGTGCAGTGAGGTGTAAGTATAAAATGGTGGGTTTATAAAAGTTTAACTTTAATAAAATCATACCGGCAGCGGCAACAGCAGCAGCAGCGGCAACAGCAGCAGCAGCGGCAGCATCAGAACCGGCTACCGGGTGCTGCCGTTTACTTACCCATTCCGCATGGCTTATGCCGTTCGATGCGGATGAACGCTTCCGGTTGGTATGGGGTGGGCTTGAAAGAAAATGCGAAACAACGCGGGAAAATCCTTACCTTAGCCAAATAATACTCACACCGCCGTGAAGGTGACGCCCTGGAGGTGTCGCTAAAAGCACAAAACTTATTTAATATCGATGTCACTATGGGCGGACCGGGGCGTTTCATATATTGAAACTCTTTTAGGGCGCTGCCATAAAATATTTATTAGCGAGCGAAAAATCAACTGCGCGAATTTTTTTCCCCCCGAAAACGCCAGAAGTTCACGGTTTTCTTTCCTGGAAAGATTAAATGCCAGTCTTTTTTGATCTTTCGAAGAAGCAGCGACTCTTCCTTCGGTGGGTGTGCTTACGAAAATCTAAGCAACCATCGTCTCCGGCAGCCACGTGTCCGGAGCAACGCACACACCAGTATAAACTCATCGACCGAACGCCGATCCAGATTGCCATCAACGTACCATTGGCGCTAAAAGCAGCCAGCAACTCTCCACCCCGAAATGGAGTGGAAGCCCACAGCACCCGGAGTAACTCTTTGGCCGTATTTTGTGCTGCCCGCCCGTGGAAAGGGTTCTCGAGCGCAATGTTTCAATCCCACGGGCCAATATCGCGCAAACGAACGGGATTGAGATCAATATTGAGAAGATATCCCCTCCTCTGGGGGCGAAAACGGCGTAATGTTATTTTTGTTGCTCGCTTCTTCTTCTTTTGATCACTCTCCGCAAAGTATGTTTGATCGAAAAATCGCAAGTGAACCGCGCATGTGGGTGTGTGTGAGAGCGAAAGAGAGAACCCTCGGTGTGCATCGGGCGGAAAAGCGCCAAGAAACGTTTCGCGTAGAGTTTATTCACGTGTGAAGAAAAGTGTCCCGCACGTGTGGCCAGAGGAGCTGTGCGTACCGTGGAGTGAAAGTGGTGAAAATGGTACTTTTATGTGTCTTCGATTGCCCACAACAGCAGCAGCAGCAGCAGCAGCAGCCTCGCCAAACACAGAAAGCCTCCAGTGCCAATAGTGGAAAGCAATCAAACATTATTATTTCAAAAAGGTGAAACACAACACATCCTGCCGGGTTTGGGTGGGGTGCCAGTGAAGTATCCCTTCTGGCCGGTCTTTGTTCGCAGGTTTGGTCGCGGAACGCTTTTTGGGTAAGTGTGCACTTTATCCAGGTGCTTTCCTTTCGCCTTGCCAGGTGTGTCAAACCTGTTCGGTGCGTGAAGATTCTTACTCTTATCCAGTTTCCTAACCATCCAGACCAAGTGTAAATGAATTACACAAGATGTCTTAAAATATGGTAATTCTTACTTGATACGATTTGATCATAGAATAGGAGTTTAAAAACATTGTAATTTGTTGAAATTGAACTCCTTAAAACAAATCCAAACCAACTGATATGCCAAATGCCGTATGAATTCAAGAAAATGATTACTACAGCTATTCAAGTTTTTGCAAGAAGATTCAACTTATCTAAGTATTATCCCAAAACCTTACGGCCATTTAAGAACATACCTAACAATTAAATGGTACAATAGAGAAATTTATTCAATTGAACTATTTCGAAAGAATTCTCAGTGGAAAACTGATAACTGTGAGGAATCTCCACAGAGCCCGAGTTTGACAGCCCTGCTACTCCCGAGTGTGTTTATCTGAAGAAAGTCGAAGAACGAACCCGCCTCCACCTGCTTCAGCAGAACCATTGCTTAAAAGCTTCGCCCACTTTACGCGAAACGGATATTGATTCATCATTTATGAGTGTGTTTCTTGCCGCTTGCCGTTTGTTGCTGCTCCCGCCGGGTTCGTTATTTTTTCGCCCCACACACTCACGCATACTCACTCACCGGTACATCAATTTTTTACGCGCGCTGTCATCCGCGAAACGGCCCGTCATCCGGCGCCACCGCTCGCACGACTTTTAAACGCGAGAAGTCCCTAATCGTCCCCCCCGCGCTCGCCCGGCGGGAGCGAGATACGGCGTATTTGATACAGTGAAAACAACACCCACCACCGTGCGCTTTTATTTTCCGATCCGCGTTTTCCACGCGGCTCTATTCAATTATTGCAAAGTTTTCGGGAGTTCGGAAGGCCTCCGCCGTGGCCAGCCGCGAGCCGTCATTGACACACGCCGTCGGTGCCCGGAAGCCCGGCTGTCCATCTGCAACGCGTTTGCCCTTCGACGAGGGTGGCTGAAGTTTCTCATTAACATTCCATTGTACCGGTGCGTAGAACGACGATGAACGCCGGTGGTGGACGGTGGCGCAGTCACCCACTTAAAATGTATTTACATTTTGCCCCATTTTGCCACCTTGCCCGGTCTCCCATCGTGACCAAACTTTATCGTCCGTAGGTTCCATCACCATCATCATCATCATCATCGGCGTCGTCTTCAATGGCGTCGTCGATGTCGTTACTTTGCATCGAATTGTGACGCCAAAGGAGCAACAGCAGCATCGCAACCACCGAAAAAGCCCACCGAAGCACACCGGAAAAACTACAGGCTCACGCACACACACACACACACACACACACACATACTCCGCAGAAAAACCGCAGCCTGTCGTAAAGGTTGCGCACAGGCTCGTCGATTCTCCTTCCCAAACACTCCGATGGCTCGTTAAATCCCTCTCGCATCAAACCGAGCGACCGATTTGAGGGCGGAAATATTTCGACAGACACGCACACAGCCACACGCCACGAGTGATCTCGAGCGTTGCTGGCGAAAATTTGCTGGCAGAAAGTGTCAGGCCACCTGCCGGGCCGGCGGGCCTCAAGTTTTTCGCACCCAGTTTCCGGCACCCCAGGAGCGCCCGTGGTGGGTTCGTGACAAGTGACAAAGTTTTGAAAACGGGATAGAGTTTTTTTTTGTTTGCTGTCACTCTGGAGGTGGAGTGGGGAGCGTTGTTGCTTGCTGCGAACTGGTTGGCGTGTGTGCGTGAGCGAACGGATAATGAATTCAAGTGCGACAGATTGCAGGAAATAGCTGACGAACGATTTTTCGAGAGGAAGTCAAGCGGCGTACGGATAGGATTAGGAGTTTTGAAGCCCCGTGAGCGTAAGGGGTTAAAATCATGTTGCTTTAATTTTGAAGGCAGATTCTATAACGAGCTTCGCAGACAGGATGCTTGTTTGTTGTTGATGAGTCGAAAATCAAAGAGTGATGCTTTTAGTAGAGTTGCTGAAAGAAAATGTTGCTTTAATTCAAAATAATATCTACGTAACTGAAATAAAAACATCTTCCCACAATTCTCCCGCAATTGCAAGCCAGATTATTTATAATTTAGATTGAAGAATAGTGCCCTCATGGTACTCTCAGACTGGAGTTCCGATAGCATTCATTTTGAAGCAAATTTTACATGACTGTTGCTTCGAAAGCAATTAATTAACGCTGACCAGTTCCAATCATGCTTTCCGACGAAGGATGAACGATAATTTATCATCTAAGCTATCGTTCCAAACCCCTTAGTTCGAACTATCAATTAGTAGTAGAGCATATCGATTGGTATCCACTAAAAGCTCTGTAATAAACTTCAAACTACAAACTGCTCATGGTGCTCCTGTCCAATAAAATGCCATGAACTGCATTACCATCCACTTTCAGTGCCCAGCAGTAGTCACTACCGAAAACTGTTTCGCTGCTCATTTCCACCAATCAACAGAAATGCAAAGCAGAGCAAAAAAAAGGTTCATCTTTGATCCGCAATCTGTTCATCAGCTCCTTAAAATCGCCATTAGCACACCATTAGGCTCGCTGATAATTTATCAGCGCACTTTCACGGTAGCTCTGCAGCATCATTCCGATCCATCGCTAGCTTCACTTTAGCAAACACCGATCAAATAGATGCACATTGCGCTTTTTTGCTCCGCAAATACATTCCCCATTTGCTGCCCGATTAGCTTAGGCCGAGGAAAAAAAATGGTAGTCACCCCTCAAAACGTTGCAATATGGGCCGGGACTAACGAAGCCGAGTTCCCGTTCGCTTCAAACAGTTCAGCAGTCAAAATTCACTCCAGTCCTGGTGACATGAACACCGGGCACGTTGAGGCAGACTAGAAACGTGGGAGAAGCACGTCCGGCTAGCTAGAGACAGATACCACTCAACGCGATGTCCGTGTAGGTGTGGGAAGTGAGATCTCCCCGAGGGCAAACAGGATCCACAGCATCGCTTTCGATGGGATTGATTTCGGCCGCGTTTGCATCTGTATTTGGGTCTATTTTTTGTGCGCTGTCTGCATCCCTTGGTGAGTGAGGTCTACGAAGGATTTGCGCTAGCTGATTTTTTGCTTCCTTTTCCATTGTTTCATGCTACAAATTTGGCGCATCTCTTTAAGCTTAAAGCAAGCGAATGTTCATGTAACATCAATCAATCCCGCCGAGCTCATATAACATTTGCAACGGGCGCGCTCGGCTTTCGGGTATGAATAATCTCGCTCATACACTCTACAGGAAATCGTTAATGACGCTGATGGTCGGAATGGCAAATTGGAATAAACATAAGACACTTCAGCCGTACCCGGCCCGAAACCGCCCCGAAGCGAAAGCGAATTGCCTCCAAATCAATGGAAACTCCATCATGAATGTCAAGCAACCTTATTGCCACTTGCGTCGCGACATCACAAAAACCATTTCTCAACTCTCCGCTTCCACGTTCCTTATTTAACCTTGGCACTTACAACGACGCAACGCCGGAAAACGGGGAAGATTTGTAGCGAAATCTGGCGAGATCGGAAAGGGAAAAGAAAAGCGGCCTTCGCTGTCTCCTTTCGTCCTAAGCAGCGGGAGCATAATTTTAGCTTGCAGGAGTGCGCAAACCACCACCACCATCATCATCATCATCATCTTCATCGAGATCGCGAACATTCGCAACAAATCCTCGAGGTTCATAATATTCATCATGGTGCCCGGTTTCGGTTCCGGCTTTCGCTTTCCTCCGACCTTGGCTTTCTTCCGAGCTCCCGCCATTGGTGCGTGTTTTTTTCTACCCGCCGTGGAGTTTGTTTTTGTTTATTATCTTCCGTGGCACTGGTGTGCGTTACATGAAGCGCTGCTCATTGCAGAACAATCGGAAGTGACTCGAGCAGCCGCCCACACGCCCATTGGGGCAGAAAAACGACCCCGTAACTGCCGCGAATCGAAGCGGACGAACGGGATCGACGATGGAGGCGAAAAAACAAACCCGAATCGTCCCCTCGTCGAGCACCCGTAGCCAAGCGTGGAAAGGAAAGCAAAAGCTCAAGGAAAAATCGCGGTCAAATCATCATTGCTCCGGTCGGCGCGAGGGACGCCCCGAGAAAGTGAAAGCAAAAACTCCCGGCCCGTGCCGGTGGCCCGGTGAGGTGGGAAGCGGCGCACCAGCCGAAGTCACATTATCATAAATTTAACAATATTTACATTTCAAATGAGCTCATCAGAGCTGTGAACTGGTACGCAACCCGCCCGCAAGACGAAACTACCACGGTAGCCCACGATTCTGCTCGGGAAGAACAAACGCACGGCAGGTTCGCCGGCCTGCTTCCTTCAACTTGCAGACGAGGTAAAACGGAAGACGTTACGGCAAATAGAAACCGAAAGGACGATGAAACGGAAACGTCGGAATCCACTCGAACAAGCACTTGAACGCGCACGAGCAGAAGAGAGAGAGAGAGTAGAAAAAGGAAGCTCCCTCGGCTCCACGAACGCTACGGAATCAAAAGGAAAGGAAAAGCGACACTGCGAAGATTATTAATAATTTTCTTTCGCAGCACAAGATTTACGCATTCCCACCCGCGCCGCAGGGGCGGGCTTTACTGGCACGCCGAGATCCAGAAGGGAAAGGTAAAAGAACCGCTTCCGCTTGGATTATGTGCGAGAGCGCGTTTGCGTCTTGAAATGTGACCGGGTGCTGTGTGTGTGTGTGTGTGAGTTTTTTTTGTCTCCTGTCTCATCGCTTTCCTTAAGAACGTCGCCACGGTGTGGACCGATTCGCGGAACGAGTGTCCCCAAGAAAAAGCTCCTCTCGGAGAATCCACCACCAACACCCCGTGGGACGAATGTGGGACTTTTTTATTGTGAAAGTTCGTGATTTATTATCGGTTGTTGTACATTTTGTTCTACAATAATAATTGCGCGAGCGTTGCGTTTCGCAACGGGGAGGGAAGTGATAAAGAGAGAGAGCGAGATAAGGAGAGGAAAGACATAGGAAATGATTTTTGCTGCAGGTGACGCCGGGATGCTTTTATTCCGTTCGCCGTCGCCGTTTCGTTCTGTCGTTAAACAGTGAAAAGTTTGCAAAATGGTCAACCTCGGCGAGTGTGTTTGTTTCGCGTTTGGTGCCATTTTGTGTCAGCCGAAACTCATACCGCGCGGGTTTCCGGTGCCAGTAGTGTGGGCAGATAATTAGCTCGGTTTGCTGATTCGTTTTTGGAGTCGCGAAAAGTGAGGTAGCAAACTTTGGTGGAAGTGGCTGTAAAGTTGAGCCAGTTCACCTTGATTGATGAGAAAAAGGATCCCCTGGTGGTTTAATCGTTTTAAAAACATTATGTTGTTTGTTTGCAGCGAGTAGTTATTTCACAGACCTTCATTAACAACTGGATCTGCCTTCAGAACAAGATTATGGGTGTTTTTTCATTCATATCTTATCTGAATGTTACCTATCTCTCCAATCTGGACACTCAACTGGTAATGGAATAAGTGAGAAGTAACTGCATCAGATTTTCATGGCAATGCGTTAACAAAGCATTATAAATAGCGATCGTGTATTATAGATGGCATGGCCCTCTAAATTTTTAAATCAGCCCGAATGTATGCATTTTTTTTGCAAATTCAGTATTACATACTAAAACTACAACTTATTTGCATACTTCAAGGCGCAAATCACGTATATCAGCTAGGAAGTATGCATTTCGCAAGACAAATTGCTTGCATTGAATTATTCTAGCTGCTAATATGTTTTGTAAAACAAGTTAATAATATATTTCCCATGTTTGTTTGTCTGATCGGCATGTTTGCACAAATTATTGTCCGGAAGCGAAAAGTTCATACGATCAAAGTGCTCTATCAATTCCACTTCAAGAGCACCTGAAGCCTTCAACCCCTAAGTAACCAACCCATTCCATCATGGTTACTTGCACATTACAAACCCCGTGTTCCACCGCTTCTGGTGCTGAAGACATTAGCAAAAGCGCTCGAAATCACAGTCAACTGACCCAATCGACTGTGTATGTGTGGGACTGAGCGTGTGTGCAACCCACATTCCGGTGTGACAATTCCAGTGGTTTGCGAACTTCCGAAGTTTCCCTCCGAACCGCAGCCAACAGGCAGGCATGGCTGGCTGGGAGTCGGGCAAGCTGCCCACAAGCTTTGCCCGAAGCCCACAAGGCATATTTTATTTCCCAATCACACATGGCAGAAAGTTTCCACCGTGGGCGCCTGTGGGTTCGGGTAGGTCAGGAAGCAGCTTGTGTACGGTTCGGATTCATGTGGTGCATTACGCACACACACACGGGGGCCTCCATCTCCACTTGGACAGCAGGCGCCTCCGGAGGAAGTTCAATAATAAATGGTTATTTGTGAGCTTCATTCTCCCAAACTGATTTATGCCCCTGTTGGGGCCTATCGGACCGTGTCCAACTACACCATGCCCTGCTGAGCTTGCACCCAGCGTGAAGCGTGAGGAGTGCGAGCGTGTGTGAGAGAGAGAGAGAGAGAGAGAGAGAGAGAGAGAGCGGGAGAGCGTGAGAGCAAATCCAATAGATTAAAAGCTACAGCACTAAACGATGACCAAAGTCGATCGTTCAGAAGTTGCAGCCACCCCGAAATCCCCGGCGAACGGGCATTAAACCTCACCGGCCCTGAAGTGGTCACGCGGGACTTTTCCCCAAACACCCCGGGGTTCAGGTCCCAGGCTCAGCAGCAGGCGGGATCCTTGAAGGTATGGACTTTAATTAAATATTTACCAGCTGCCGGGTGCGCCCGACCGGACGGAGAGCCGGTTCGGGGTCGGTTTCAAAAACGTTTACTTCGTCGTTGGAACCCGGGGCACCACAGCGACGGGGACATTCCCGGGGCCCGAGGCCAGCCCGTCAAAAGTGCATCTTGCGGTTCGGAATAACTTTCCGGAACCGCCTGCAGCCGGGCCGGCCCCGGTGCTGGCGAAGATGAACGTCAGCCGAGAGCAGGAGCGTGATCTTAGTGGGCATCCCTGCCTTCCGCGCAAGAAATAGATGACTTTCCAGTGAATCGTGATAGGGCGTGCATTCAATCTTCGGCGAGACGTCGGGGCGCCGGTGCGGGGGTGTTTGTGTGCAGTGCGGGCACATTTTCCATTACGACAACAGATTTGTTTGCGGAATATCGAGCGCCGCGATGCGCTGCAGTGTGGGGAAAAAGTTTAAGGTTGTCTTCTAATGCGAAAAAAAAATCAATCTTTGTTCTTACATATTACTCAAGATGTTATGGAAGAATGCAATTCTCATTGCAAATTTAAATATTTACTGAGGAATATTTATTGAATTCAGCACTCCGAAATGCCCGTGAAAATTATGTGTAATATAATCTAAATTGTATAAAAAAGGCTAGTGAATGTTGACACATTATATGTAAGTCGCTATTAGCTGTGCAACATAAGTATCTTCATATTTTCAAACGTTTGCACTGCAAAGATTCATTCCTTATAACCTCCCTCCGGTTCGGGATATGTTATTAAATAAGTTGCATACTTTGTGATGATAAAGATTTAAACTTATCCACCAAAATTTATGCAATTCTACTGCATATATCAAAATTTCGGATTATTAACGATTTTTCTCTTAGAATTTCACAACCTTACTGAATGCTTCGGTATTTGCAAGTGAGTGTAATAATACCCTTTCATATTTTTTTCAAATTGTTTTGATTTTTTTCAAAGATGGACCTAAACACATATGCTTTGTTTGGTTTTTAATTACACTTAGCAAACTCCTGAGGCGAATAAACTCATCATCATTTTTTGTTTTCGAAACAGAATCGCTAGCTAAGACATCTCACATACCATCGGATGCCGTACTGTTCGATTCTAGTCGTCTCGCTATTCGCAGGTACGAACGGCCGCCTCATCATACCACTGTACCGTTTAATTATATTAACCCATCTCGATCCCGGTGAAAATCAACGCACCTTAACCTCGCCCTCGATCGGTGCCACCACCGCCGAACAAAGAAGAAGGACCACGCAGAAGAAAGGACCTCCATAAAAGGCTGCGATGGCTGAGCTTTAGCACATTCATAAACACTTTGGAATCCCAGGAGCGTGCCAGGGGAGAAGACAGAAGACTCCAGAACGGACAATAATGTATGGCTGGCTGGGTGGGTGATTGGGTGTATGTGTGTGTGTGTGTGTGTGTGTGTGTGAGAGAGAGAGTGTGTGTGCTCGTGGTCGAAACGAAGTGCCGTGTGCGCTATCGACAAATGGATGGATGGATGGACTATAAATAAATAATCAATCAATTGATTGACCCAATTCCTTCGCACCGTCTTCGGGTCCACCACCGCACACACGCGCACATACACACACACGGAGGAGCAGGCGCCGTCTGCTTCTTATACTGGCCTGTTCGACCGGACGGTCATTTGTACGTGTTCGCATTTCCTCCCGGGGTTGATTGCAATAGCGCGGGAACTATCCGTCTGGACGAGGGCGAAGGCATCCTGACGGAACGGCTATTTTCTTCTCTTCCCCCTCTCTCTCTCTCTCTTTGTTTCTTTCTCTCTCACACACACACGGTTATACGATACCGGTTTTCACCATCCATTTCCGTGGGCTGCAAGAAGAAAATGTATCGACACACTTTGTGACATGATTTAAGACCCGGCTGAAACACACACACAAACACGCGCGCGGACCAAGCGGATACGGATTAGGGAACCCCTTAAGGGCAATCGCTTTAATCAAAGGAAGGAATTCCGATTGCTTCGATTTAAGATTCCGGGGCAGCATGCTTGGATTATTTATTAAGTTTCTAAATTTTATCAGGCAAGCTAAACACTTCGGGCGGAGGAAATCCGCTCCGGCCATTGCACACTCGTTTGATGTTGTTGGAGCGTTACGGAGGGGTAGCCAAGATGTCCCGCCAGGCCATGTTGAAGGCGTGTCTGCTAAGCAACACACTGGAAAAGGGGAAAACGAAGCAAAAGGAATTCTAAAAGGTAAAACTCGGCAATGAGAAGGTCTCACAGCACTTCGATTGGGCGTTGTTCCATGCGTTGTGCGTGTTAAAGGATTACGATGATAAAACACAGCGTTGGGAGTAGGTAGAGGCATAGTCATATCTTTCTTCAAAATTAACTACCATTGGTTTTTAAAATAAATCTGTTTTAGTTTTAAAATAACTAGAAAAGACTGTTCAATATTAATAACGCGAAAGTTTATGTTAAATTATCAATAGTTATTTATGATATTTAAAATTTATTCACATAAGTATAATCTCAGTGGGCCATTGTTGACTTGCTCCCTACAAAACGCAATCTTTATAATAAATGTCTAAGTCATATCACAGAAGAAAAGCAATCCTGAACTCGATTAAAGAGTCTCACCACTGGGAAGTAAAGTTTCCCGGTTTATGTTACGGACAATTTCTCCACGATGTTTTAAAGTATGAGAACGAGAATTGAAAAGAATGTGTAAATTTGTGTAACAAACACAAGAAAAAGCAGAAAGAAATCTCTGTTCTCGAACTCGTACAAACTCTCGGAGGGTTGGTGTGAGAAACTTTCTACCACCTTCGATATCTCCACTCGAAATCGGGAACAGCTTTCTTCTTAGATATTGCATCAAATGAAGACCGTATTCTTTGAGTCACACAAACGAAAAAGAGGTGTGTGGAAAAAAACAAAGAGTTCTTCCAGTTTGAAAGCAAAAGGATGCAAACATCGCCCAGCTTCCCGGACGTCACCTTTGGCCGTTGTAATCAACATCCGGAAACTTCGAACGTTGCCAACTTTGCCGCCGAAGTTTTCCACCGCGTGAATGGTTTATGCTCTTCGAGGACAAGTGTTCCGCTCGTAGTGGAAAAGTCACCGCGCTCGAAAACAAGGAACATACGGAGCGAGAAATTATCACGCGCTCTCGGTGGCCACCGGTGGTAGAAACTTTTCCAGGCCCCTTGAGCGGACCAACTTTTGACGGTCTTCACCTGGCTGTCAGAAAGGTGACTGCTGGGCTGGCAAACCAGCTGGCCGGATGGTTCCGAGCTTCTTTCATTCTTCCAGTGGGTGGTCAAATTTGTGGCAAAATTCGATGTCGTAATTATCCTCAATTAAACGCACGAAACGTTCATAGTTTCCTTCTGTCAGCTTTAACATTCTGGCGGCAATTTTTAACCGCGTAAAATGTCTTTATTTATTCATGAATTTCACTCATTTTTAATTGACTTCCGTAACGATCACTTTGGCCTTATGCGAGCCTAATTTGAATAACCCCGCGCGCCGGCAACGATCGGCGGGATTTGGCTCGCCAAGCTTAGCCCGGCCTTAATGGTTCTGAGGCTATGGTGGCGGGCCAAAAACTGCTGAACCAGGCAGCTGAGAGCAAAATTTCAAGTGGCTCCGGTAGGTGGCATTAGATGCACGCGGCCAGCTGCACGGGCGTGTGAGCGGTCGCATCGGTAATGATGGTACTTGCCATTTCGTCCCAATACGACCATGGCGGCCCGCCATTTGGAGCATTCAGCAGCAGCAGCAGCAGCCGCAGCGGCAGCGACAGCATTAAAACTAAGCTCGGCTTTCTTGCACTTCTTGCATCGCTGCAGTCGCGTCTGCTCACGGCCCTCGGCCTGGGTAGCCCCGTGTGAGCCATTTTCGTCCGGAGTGGCAACGGACTGCAGACGCTGCAAATGAAAATGGTAGCACCACGATTTCCATAATCTTCTTAGCGTGTGGCTCGATGGCGATGGCGAGCAGGAACAGGCTGCACCGTGCGCAGGGAGTTAATGTGCCACTGGAGGGAGCAGGTTGTTTAGGGACGGGCCACGGTTGTTTCGTTTAATGTCACCTCGCAACAAATGGGCAGGATGTGATATCAAAACGGGGGAAAAAGTGTCTGCATGTTTATTAAAACATATAGAAATTTGGACTTTTTGCTGGCCCCGTATTCCTGCAGACTGCTCTATTAGGAAGGTTTTCTGAAGTGTGTTCTGGAAGTTTATGGCTCAATATTCTGTTAATCTTGGCAAGAACTTCCATCCATACAGCAAGAGCATTGCAATGTCTCGAAATTGAGAAGGATTAATTAAACATTCTTTTCAGAGTTGAGGTAGAAAATGGGATTCTAGCGATTTTGTTAGATATTGACATAAAAGAAGCAGACATAAAGCAGTTGTTTGACATGATCTACAAAAACCATGACTTTAAATGGCCGCAGAACATTCCATGCACTTTCTCAGTTCACACCAAATGTGTTATTTATTCGCTCGCTTATTTGTAAGCTCATTTCACTAGCCACCTGACAACAAGTCACAGAACGTATGAATCAACCGCAGAACCGTCACAACAGGACTCCGAACAAAAACACTCGCACCAGTAGACTCACGAAAAAACCGAACGTTAACGCTGATTGCAAACAAGCAATCAATTACCGTGGCACCCTCCGCTCGATGTGTTTCTTAACGATCCAGCCCAGCAAGGCACGCGTGCCAACCGAACGCTATTTGCAACTGACTAATCATAATGTGAAATTTCCAACATCATAAAACAACTTACAACCTTCCACAAAAGGAAGCGTTTAGGAGAGAAGTAAAGGTAGAACACAGAAAAACCCCACCGAGCAAGTGCAAACCCCAGATCGGTTGCCTCGTATGTGTTCCACGTGGCTAGAGGAAGCAGCAACAGCAACAAAAACGCCCAGTGCACCCTCGCGCCGTTGCGCGTTGTCGAACTTTTCCGCCATAATTCCTTCGCGCGGCACCTCCGGCCGCCCCATCGGCGAGACTGCAGTCGAGGTCGTTACGGTTAAGTTTTCCGTCGAATTCGAGAGCTCACTAGCGAGCTGAACCCATCAACACAGCGCGCCGTTCGCGGGGCGAGCATTATTTGATTAGATTTGCGTGCCAAGGATGCATTTCTTTCCTTGTGTGGCCTTGCACTGTGGGCAGGAAGGTTGCGGCTGCTTGAGACGGCAATCCAAAGCGCCTCCTTCGGGGAGAGCGTAACCTAAGACTTCGCAGCAAGTGCTAGCGAGCGCTTTAAGCGCCTGAAAGCGAGACGGAAGCCGCTAGAAGACGAGGACGAGGTCTGAACGGGAATAGAAACAGCGGCAACTACAGTGCAACATATTTATTGGCCTAATATCCTGTATTATGTGTTTATTTTGTTTATTCGCACTCGATCTGTGGCTGTGCAGTGCGAGGGCAGGACTTGGCCACCGTCGGATCGAAGGCCCGTCGTAAATAGTCCGGTCCCGGGCTTGCGTTTTCGTATTCCCTCGTGCGCGTTGTCGGTCAATTCTCCCATGGGACCCGCGTTCGTTTCTGGCCTTTGCCCAGGCGAACCTTTCCCGTACCGAACGTGCCGGTCATCCACGCGGTGTGTTTATTTGTCTTAATTAAAAGAGTATTTGTTTCATGGCACCTCATTTCCGGCGTTGCAGAAGCGCCGCAAGTGTTTTATGGTATCTGACCAGCCCAAGACTAGAAATAGAAATAGCCACGATATGGGAAAGGGGTAGGTCCGTAAGTGTGCACAAACAATTTCTGCCCAAAATAATGTTTCCTTTTTTATCAGGCGGTTGCATTGGGAGGCTAGAACTGGAGCTTTTTTGTTCAAAGAGTTGTGTCTAATTGAGTGCCCATAATAGAAATCTAGAGTTGAGATAAGCTTGCAATGAGAATATATAAATAAAAAATCGTATTTACGAGAGTGTGTTCGTTCAATTTCTATTTCCATCCATTTCCTATACTTCAAGAGTAATTGGGGTGTATCCCAAACTATATTTGGTTACAGATGGCATGGTAAAGATGGCATTCACGCCAGCGGAGTTCTAAAATGGTCCTAACGCCTAAATGAATGCAATAATTTTCAAAAACATTCTTTTAGCTAATTTGCTTCATTTTATTACAATCTAAACAATTTTAGCGAGTAGGGGTTCTAAAGTTAAATCAATGGAATCAACCACGGAAGCAAATAACGTCAAATGTACTCAATCAAAAGAGCATCGATATTTTGTTCGCCATTTTACCAACCAAGCAGTCCACGAACGTTTGCCTTAGCAACCGAATCGCGTCGCATTTTGCAGAAGCGAAATCGATCGAAATGCGAACCGTTAGTTTGCGTATAATCCCGATTGTAGTAAGCAATTGACAATAGATTACACTTGTTACGATCATGGTGATGGTGGAACGATAAACTTCCTACCTGGTGCTCCGGTACCGCAGAACCGTCTCGCACCGCCTGCACGTTCAGCGTCGCGCCCGAGTTCCTCTGGATCTGGATAAAGTTCTTAGAAACAGTGCATAAGACCGTGGAGTGTCTCCCCGATACCGATCGGGGAACCCAAACCCCTCACCGGAAACAAAACATCGCCCGAGCGCTCCGTGCCAAGAGCGATGTATAAAGAGGTTAGTGTTATGCTTTTCCATCTGTCTGCCGAGCGGCGGGTTTTTCCTCCGCTGGCTGGTAAGATCGGTAATGCTGACATCGTTTCCGTTTCATAGTTCACAGTATCAGCAGCAGCAGCAGCAGCAGCAGCAGCAAAAACGCAGCCACACAAGACAGCATGCTGGCCGGGAAACGCCGGAAAACTCCCCGCTGGCATCGGGAAAGGAAATAAAATTCGTCTCCCAGCACCACCCGGAAGCGCCCACCCTCGCCGGGCTCGATGGGCGAATGGGTTTCCGAGCGATGGGAGGTCGATGGTTTTACGGATTAAATTACACACCGGTACGCCTTGTGCGCTGGAATTGAAAGGCCTCCTGGGAGGGCCTCTGAGTGCCGGAGCGTGCCGGTGTATGCGTTCGTGCGTTCGTGCGTGCGTGCCCGAACTGGAAAGGGCCGTAAGGTTCGTATTTTAATCGGTAGTCTTCTCAATAGAGTTAGTTGCAGGAAGCTTCTTTGAATCATGCTTAACTACATGAATTTATCTTGTACTATTTATGTTATACTGAAGAGTTCTTTCTTAAAATCAGTTAGATTTTTTTGCGCAGCTTAGAACAGCATTAATCAATCAATTGTCGTATAAAATGCATTCTTCCAGTTTACTTTTCCTTAAGATATCAGTATGCTGACAACTGTTGAGACGTTTTTAAGCAGTTTTGCATTTGAATTACACATTTTCAAGCAAAACTGCGCCTAAATGTATGCAATCTGCACTACTATGATGCAAATCAAACTTTTTAAAATCGTCATAATGTAGAATTCATGTTGCGAGGAAACACAATTAAAGCCAAAGGAAGCAAAACAAAAGAAGTCCACCGGTAAAACTAAAAATCACTAGTTAGTGCTATTATTGTTCACTCACAAGCATGAAAGTATTTTTAAACGTGTTAAAATTGTATTGAAAGGGTTCATTAGCTGTGTAATCTCTACCACTTGAAACCGTCACTCTCAATGAACAGATTTCCGCTTTCCATCGCTAGAACAAACCGTTCTCATCGATCGTTTCAGATCGATAATGAACCCGTTTTCAAGAACACTGCTGCAACTTAATGGTGCGTTAATGTGTCGAAAATAGCGTCTTCACTGTCGTCGTCGTCGTCGTCGCCGTCGTCTTCGTCAACCCGTAACTATCGACCGTTGGCAGTGGGAAGAGAGGTGTTTTCCTTTTCCCGGAACGTTGTTAGCGCTTCAGCCAACTACGAACCGCGGCATCCAACACCGAAACCATCACTCTGGCTGTAATAAACATGATGGCCAATTCGATGGTCGCGACCGGGGAAAATGCGACTTACAACGCCACCTCACCGACCACCGAACCCACCAGACCGAGCTGGTGCTGGTGGTGGAAAATCGGGCCGTGGATGCTATGAAAATTAATTTCCTGGCAAAAAGAGCCCTCCCCCTTTCCCTAGAAGTAGTCCCCGGTGGAAAACTAACCGACAGGGAGGAAACTATCGTAGCGTAGCGCGTAGTAAATAATTTACCACCGATTTTCGAACACGCCGGGGCTTTTGAGTCGGGTTTCACACGAATCCGCCCCGGCTGGGGGAACTTTATTTCCGTGGTAAATTTTTCCACGCTTTTTTCCCTCTCCCAACGTTGTTGTTGGTGCCATGGTTCCGTTCGGCTTTGAGTTTCGGATTTTCCGTCAACATTGTGCGGAAGGCGAGAAAATGATTTCCCTCGTTCGGAAGCCCCAAACTTCTGCTCGGAAGAATGTCAAATTGGGCAAATTATTTCCCGTACCGAGTCCGACGACGACGACGACGACGACGACGATGCTTCGGCGACCTGGGGGAGACTTGCTTTTTTTCACTCCACTTCCAATACCGGGTCTGGGAAGGATTTCCGTTCTGCCTTTTTTTTTTCATTTTCCTCACGAACAAATAAAGGCACGAGAGAGCGAAAAAAACAACAGCAACACTCAACACCGGACGGGGGTTCAGAGGCGGGAACAAAAAGACGCAAGTGAGAGGGTGGCAGGGCGAAGCATTCAATTGGTATTGCGGAGTGGCAAAGTGGCAGTAGCAGTTTTCCGACGAATTTCGAAGAAAAACTCCCACCGTCGGGGCGTTCTCTCGTCCCGCGCTGCTGGTCCCAATTTTCGTCCAGCGAGTTTGGGAGGAAAATGAAAAATCGGGCGTCGAATGACGTCGTTGACGTTGACTGGCACCGCTGGCTGGGGCCATGTGGTATTTGAAGAGTGAAAATACAAATACCGAACAGAAAACAGTGCGCTGAAGAAAGAAAAAAAAGCCAGCGACGGTTCACCTCCTTCTCCTCGCCGGCTGCCGGGAGGAACCGAACACGACGACGAAGACGACGGAGCTGCGACGCATAGTTGCAGTGAGTTTATTAAAATTTTGCAATAAATTGTATTCCACGCATTTTTGCCCTTTGCCTGCCGCCGGAGAACGCACGCAGGGTTTTGCGGGCGCTGCAGGCTGAACGACATTGTTGTGTAGGAGCCGGCCGACGTCGCGCACAGAACGTGACTTGAAATTGGTTACGAGCTTCTTATTTAAAGTGGGATGAATTCAATGTAGGTTTACGCGTTGCAGGCTTCTTGCTACGGGAAGGAACATTTTCTTCCAGTGTGACCTTCGCGTGAGAAGAGTGTGAACGGCATTAGGCATGGAGAAGTGAAAATAATTTGAAATATGATATTGATTATCGCTTGAATGCCATCTACAAGTAAAAACCCCGATTTTAAGCCCCGTATGCGATTCACTTCGTCGTTTGCTTGATCATTAGAACGCCTTTAAAATAGCGCGACGTTAAATTTCCTCCAAGTTGGGTGAATTGCCAGACGTACTGGAGCAGAGTGTGCCAAGCAAGAAGGCCCGTTAAGTGCACACATAAGCCAGCAAAAAGAAACGACGTTTGGTTCAAGAAATTCGAACGTCGGTGTTTTGTTAGGTACGATTTCTGAGAAGGCACGAAAATCCTGCCCCAGAAGACCTTCGGTCCGAACCGGGAAAGAGTGTTTGCTTAAAGCGTTTCAGTTTGATGGTAGAACATTGAGCAAAGCCGGCGCAAACTGCTTTCCTTCGTGTGATGCTGCTGCTGTATGAAAATTTAACAAAGTGAGTCTTAGCATGATGACTCGGTTGTAAAGTGGAAGTGACACGTTTCTTTACACAACCCCGGGCCGATATCAAAATTCCTCGAAAACAACAATCAGGTAAGACTGGGCGAGAGATGGTTGAAAAGTATGCAATCTGCATTGCAAATAATATATTAATAACGCTGAGTGGAATTATTAAAGAAATGTGCGCCCAAATGTATGCAATGCTTTCAATACTGAAGTATGAATATTATTGGCTTGTGCCATGTATATTGTTATTTATGTTCTTGTCTAGGAAACCAATCAAGAAATCAATTATGACTAGAAATACTCATTGAATGTTATGTTTAACCCAATGCCACACTGTTGGAGTATTCAAAAACTCTCACTGCTGTTTCACTACACCCTAACACGGTTGCACTTCAAAAGGTCACTTTTAGTTTCGCCAACAGGCGCTCGGCGAATATTTATTCTGATACCAAATTTCAAAACCCTTCAACATCGATCCCAAACGTTGTGTTTGCGAAAAAGCGCTTCCCGAGCAAAAGAAATACTGTCGAACTTTGACTCTTCGCTTTTCGCCGCGGTTTTCGAACGGTTCAAACACAAACCGACAAATATTATTCTACCGCCGGAACGGAAATTCTCACAATCTCGTACCACGTACGAATCTGCTTTTTTTTTTGTGTTGCCTGCATTTTTGGACGTGGAATCCCCGTGCTTCTTGGAAGTCAGTTTTACCAAAACTGTTCGCAAACGTCTTGTTTCCGTCCGCCGTTGCGTCGCGACCAGGTCGGTGGCTAGGAGGCTGGAGGCCAACGGTGGCAATCCTTTTGCGTCAAGACCTTGAACGTCAACTCTGGCGCATTCGATGCTTTTTTTCTCCTCCGTGCCCTCCCAGCTCAACATAGTACCATATCGTTTCGTTTTGCTGGAAAAGTTTTCAGCTGGAACCAGCTGGGAGGCGTGCGTGTGTATGTGTATGTGTGCATTTGTACGTGGCATTTGAGTTCCAGTTTTTTTGCTCAGGCCCGGTGAAAATTCGAAACGGCGAAAACTTTCCAATTTCTCCTCCGGTGCGGAGCGCGAACGGGAAAAGGCCCGGGCGAAACCGGGCAATTGCAATGGTCGAAAAGTGTGATTTAACTTTTGCCTTCCGAAATTCCCTCCCGAGCAGCAGCAGCAGCAGCGGCAGGGCCGACATCGGAGTTTGTATTTCAAAACGTTCAACAACCGTCACGAGCTTTCCCAGTGTGCCGCTTTCGCTCTCCCTCCAAAACGGCGAACCAACTGACGCCGGCGAAACAAGGTAAACTTTTTCGAATCCTCAAATTAGCAGGAAGCAAACGAAGAACAGCGAACCGGCATTTCCGTCCTGTGCAACTCACAGGCCGTCCCTGTTTCTCGTCCGATTCGCTCCGCTCTTGAAGACAGGATATCTTTAATCTTTAATCAAGCGGTTGGCTCAAAGCCGGCGCAAAAGGCCACCGGGTCCGGGACATTCCGGCGAGCTGTTCGGCAAGTTCGGCACCGACGAAAGCAAGCTGTTCCATGCTCTCGGCGGTAGAAGAGTTCTCGAGCCAGAAAGAACGGCCCGTTTTCATCGCCCGAGTGACAGAGGCGGGCCCGAAAACGGATCGTCCCGAAAAGCCACTCATTATCTTCACAATTCGCGACGCTTCGGGAGCGGACGTGGGAATTGCAATTGTGCAACCGGATTGTGCACTCGTTGAAATGAACAGGCGTCAGGCCGTTTCATAATGCAATGAAAAATTGATTCAACTAGACGGCGGAGGCATTTCTGCCAACAGGCACACGGTGACAGTCGTGGACACAAAAACGGCAGCGGTATGATTTTAATGAAAGTTGGCATAGCAGAACATTATTAATGATTTTGCAGAGAACTTTGCAATTGCGATGTTGTGCTTGACTGTTGCATTAATACAACAAAATTGCATTACCATTTCATTTGTTTCATTAGGTTCAAATATGAAACAGATGTTTGTTTACGTAAGAGACGGATTTCTATTAAGCCAGTCACAGAGGTCGGAATAAGCTTAATCTTTTCAAATTTAAAAAAAATAGGTCAAACTCCTGATGAAATTAAGTGAAACTGAAAGATTGTACAGAGTTTGCAAGTGAGTATCTAGCATGAAATGTTCAGGTGACTGTTGAAAATAAATCGTAAATAAACATTCAACAACCTACAGTGATATGAATGTGTCCGCCCAGAAGTATGCAATTCGCATGACAATGTCTCTTGAGCTGTCTTTGTATAGCTCATTATCTCTCTCGATAAAGCCTCGTTAAAAGGACTGATGAAATAGGTCATTCACCTGCCAGCTTTATTAAAACTGGGAGAAAACGCATTAATAAAGTAGGTTCATTGACACAACACTGTTTGAGCCGTTTGAACACTTTTGGAATGATAAATCAAAATGTTATCACTACGCAAACAAAACGTACTTCGCCGATTGTTTATTTTCGATTTATACGCGCTTTATAACTCCATACTATTCTTTGATTACGGAAAATGAATCGCTGATTTCAATCACAGTTACACCATTCACTTTAACGATGACTTAAAGTCTGGTTCCGGGGATTCCGGTCCCTTTGCCAGATTTTCCGACACATAACCCGAAACCGGTCAGGCCTTAACAACACAAAACCCTGCGGCGTGCCAGGCATCATGTGTCCCGAGCAAGCAAGCAAACAAGCAGCGAAAAAAACGCGATTCAATCATGTCTAATGATACAAATTAATCCTCCATTTAAAACAAAATAAGAAGAAAATTAATTCCGGGACCTTTTCCTAAACACTCTTGTGGCGTTTTTTTATTATTATTTGGGTTTTGTTGCTCTTTCTCTCTTTTTCTTTTTGTCTCGCACTGCTTGCGCCAGTGGCACAAAGGACACTTCTAGTAAACTTCTGGCAAGCAGGCTGCCCGCAAGACATTAGCGTAGCGTAGGGTCCTTCATTAAGGGTGGACCGGGCGTGAGAGACCTTCCGAGCGAGCAAACAAAACCCTTGCCTCGGCAACAACACCCGCCGCGATAAGCGAAGCTGGAGAGGAGTGTAATCAGCATTAGGCACGGGCTTCGCACGCGCCTTCGAGATCGGTTCCAAACTCTGCTGCCCCGGCCGCCCGCGACACATTTCCTGGAGTAGACCATTGAACAGGGAAAAGCTTTCGCCACCCGGTGTGTCTTGTTGTTTGTTTTTTATTTGTGTTGGCACACTCGAAAAAAGGGGAAAATGTTTGAAATTTTGTCACACAATCCGTTTTCACCGGAACCTTCGCCTCACGGTCACGATGATGATGATGATGATGATGATGATGATGTAGGCATGTTGTCTACGCACGGCACAAAAAAGAGACTGAGCTAGAAATATCAACGCCGCTATCATCATCAGCATCATCATTTAACTTCATCCTTTTCGTGTCGCTGCGTGTCGTTCGTAGGCACCGAGGCTCTCTTGGCCCGGATCTACGACCGGGCCATAAATAGAAAAGCTGTCGAAAGATACAACTTCCAAGCGGAGTGGCTTTTTTACGCTCTTTTGAAACCCCTCCCGGATGTGCGTTACGAGTAGTCCCTTTTTTGCCGTTAACCCCTTTCGTTGCGTGGAGTAGTTCGCAAACCGGAAGGGCTGGATCGAAACCCAGAGGAAGTGGTTTTATTTTAGTTTCGACTCGGGTTTCTCCGGTTTCGGTCGAGGCAGCAGGGTTTCACTTAAAGCGCCTGAAAGTAGACTTCCCGCATAACGCGACGTTCCAGAAACGCTGGATGGATGATAAAATTAAACGGAACTTCGCTTCGCAGAGGGCCGAGGGGTCGAGACACACAAAAAAAGGATGCGATACTATTAGCGTTTGCAATAAAATAACATCCGGGTGCTATTTGTGCGCACGGGCCGTTCCGTCTGCAAAGCGGCGGCAATAATTCGCCTAGACAGCTGTGGAGGAAGCTCGAGGAGGCTCGAAACCGGCCAGACCAGATCGGGAATTCAATATCTCGCGAGGCCATTACACTAACAAGCGAGCGAATTCTAAAGCCTATTCCCGGAAGCATCGTCACTTTTTCGACTGGAGGTGGAAGAATAATTCTTCAAAATTGATCTTTTACCGACAGTTTCGGTGTACGAAGAATTCCCTCTCGGTCGAAGTGCTTTCGGGCACGTGGCAAAGACGAAACCGAAATCAACTTATCGAACGGCCGTGCTTAAGACCCATTACGCTGATTTCCCTTGCTAATTGAATTGGTAAAGCGAATTGAAGTGCCTGCAGTTTTGTTTTTCGCCCCCCTGGTGCGCCTACACTTATGCAATGGTCTTAAGCGGCGCTTTAAAAGACGCTTCCTGGTCTGCGTAGAGAAATAATAATTTAATTTAAGATTACTTACGTGCTCGTTGGCACATCGGTGTGATCGTCTCGGTCACTGGCTTTACATCTTTCTTGGTCTCGTTCCTTTCAGGCTCCACCTTGAATGCTAGAACGATACTAGAAAAAAAAAACGTGAGGTGTCCGAGCAAGTGAAACCGCACTGTCCTTCATTCGAACGTTACTACTAACCGTTTTCCATCGTTTTTCCGGCTGCCAAAGCAGCTTTCGCGCCGAGCGAAAAATGACTGTGCAGAATCTGCTAAAACCTTACACTTACGCAACGCCAGCACAGCACAGATTCGGCGTCTCATCACTTAGGCCGGCTGGCTCCTCTTTCCCAGGATAGATAAATATCTGTTTCTGCACTTCCTGGCCGGCCCCAACCTCGTCCGCTGCTGCCAGATTGGAGTGGCTTTTTGGCCGCCGGAGGCATTCTGGAAGTCACCGCGTCGCGTCACAAAATCGCCAGCTATTTAGCGGCATTCCCGGCTACACGGTACGTGGTGCCCGCGGGAACGGAAAAGACAACAAGCATGCCACTGAAAAATGATCAGTATCGTGTCGTTACCCTCCCCCAACGCTCACACCCACCGCCACCGTGGTAAAGATTTGTATCGTCTTTCAGGCGCTTTTTCGGGCGTTCTTAGACCGAGGGAGGCAGCCTTCTTTGTGCTTTTTGCCACGTTTTGTGTTTTTGTACGATGCGCTTCATTGCTTCGGGCGGACGTCGTTTTTAGGTTGTTTTCCTTGGAACAGTGAGAGAGAAAGAGAGAGAGAGAGAGAGAGAGCGAAAGAGAGAAGAAACGCTGCTTGTATCGCACAAACCGTGGAGATTTCTTGCCGAAGTGGCAATTTCTTTTTCAGCCTGCTCTTTCCCCCAACAAAATTAAGGACACTCGGGACGGAACGAAGCTGACAGGAGATGGATGGTAGGTTTAGTGTGCAGGGAAGCAGGGACGCCGGAGGGGGGGAAAATGGGAAGAATCTGGCATCAAATATCGTTTTCACAGTACTTATTACGCTATTGAGGCGCGCGCACGGGAAGAGCGCACAGGCGCACCGAAATACCCAACTATGATCCAGCGCTTCGATTATTTTCCTTTTTCCGTAAGCCCGCTGAAACCGAATCCATGCTGGGCTGGTGAACGTCGCGAGGGTGAGTGGGAGGGAACTCCTAATGGCAAAGCTCGTTCCCGGGGCTCGTTTCTCGAGGCGCGTTTTTTCCCCCGACGCAGCGAACAACGCAGCAAAAAACAACGTGAAAGCTTTCCATTCTCCCCAAAGGATCATTCCGAAGTACTCACCTTGCTGTTCTCGGAGCCATTTTGGAGTGGAGTGTGTATGTGTTTTTGGCTTCCTCCCTGCAGCACGTTTCGTGTTTCGTTCGCTTGGTTTTAATATCAGCTGCTGATTTCGATCCGCTTTCGACCCGAGCCACCACCGTTCTCCGGTCTGTTCGGTGGGAAAGGAAACAGCTCCAGGAAAGTGTTGAACCGCGTTGACCCAGTAGGCTGTGGGTATTTTGAAATCGAAGCGAAGCGGGGCCGACTACGACCGACGGCTACTAGATGGAACAGAACCAACAATATCACCTGTGCCATCTCTGTCCCGCACTCAGTCCCGATTGAAAAGGAAGGCTCTTCTTGGAAAAATGAAAAGCGCTAAAGCGGGAGCCTCCCCCGAAACACCAACACAACCGGGACGGAAAATCGTCCCGTGGAAAAAGAGGTATCGACGGGCTGGCTCCCAGAACGTGATATCGCTCGGAAGGCTTGTATTAGTGTATGAATTTTCACTGTTTATTCTCGCAGGCGAGCTCGTATCCCCGTGCGACACTGCTTTTCTCCACTCCACCTCACACACACACACACACACACACCCGTGAGAACGTGCGAACCAACCGGCGGTACACACGTACACAGCCGTGGCTGCCTCTATACCAGTGTTGGTGCGGTTTACTCCGATGGCGGCACACGGTGGGAAATGTGTTTTAAACATGAAACATAAATTATTGATTTATTCTATTCCTTTCGCCACGCTTTTCGACTTCTTCGGTCCGGTTTCGGAGGTTTCGGGTTTGTGGATCGATCGGGCCGCTCCTCGGTGGTGGTGGTGGGCCCCTTCTCACTTCTCGCACGTGGTGGTTTTTACGGTGGTTCACTCGGGAAACGTAAAACCGCCCCAAAAAACCAAAGCCGAAGCCTTTCTGGTCGGTGTTTTGTTTTCCCGCATGACTGCTCCGGGTGCTCAGCGCTCGGAAGGGAGGGACCACAACCTCGCCGGGAGACGCCCGGGACGGGGTCACGCGGGTTGGGCCCGTCCTAAGCAGGAAGCGGCACATCGGCCCCACTCGGAGCCGGTACGAAAGGCAGGTGAAAATATACTCTCACTCACGTAGATTCTGTTTCAGAAATCCTTTTTTCATCGTTCGATGCACACAAGCCCCACAAGCCGGTGTAGGTCTCCGCACGCAACCATCATCAGCACAATCTGCTGGGGGGAGCGACGACGCCGGCGACGGCAACGAGTCACCCGAATATAATGAACGGACCAGCCTAGACACGAGCCTTTTCATAACGAATCACCACCACAACCATCGGTTTCCGTCCCGTCGTTTCTTTCATTCTTTCTTTCTTCGTCATCGATACGGCCCCGGTAAGGCAAAAACTTGCTCGAATGGAAATTGTAGACCAAATCTAGTACAAAAGTAAAAAAAAAATCCCGACACAAAAAAGCGACCGGAGCACCAAGCCATAAATGTAAAGCAGGTATTATGTGTAATGAAGTAGATATGGTTTGAAAGTCATCACCGACCCGGGGACCGAACATGGAACAAAAACAGCACCAGCACTGCAGCACTGCTCTTTCCGTGCGTTTCGTGAAGGAAGAAAAACTGTGGTGAAAGATTTTTCACACGAAACGGACAAACTTTCGTCGTAATGAATCGGTTTAAAAGTTACGCTAGAATACTCGAACGCCTCCTTTTTTTGGTTCAGTTTGCGGCGTCGACGTTTGGACGACTGGAGAATGGGAGTGTTTTTAGTGGCAAAGATCCTGCGTTCTCGGGAAAGTTTTTGTGCGACTGATAGTTTTAAAATTCGGATTTGAAGTAACGAAGAGAGAGGAAAAGCAACTTAGCTGAGGTTTATTTGAGTTTGAAAGGATTTTTTCATGGTTGCCATATAATTCAGTTTATTTAAAGGCTAACGAAGAAGATCATTTGTATCTTTGCATGGTAGCGCCTAAATGTATGCAAAGTATGAGCTATTTAGGAACGACATTTTTAAATGAAAGTTCATCAAACGTATACAAACACCCTTTGGAAAATTTGAACAAAAATAAAATGATCTTTTACAGTCCATGACGTTGAACGTTGCTTTTCGGTAACCAATTTTAGACATTAGTTTAGACCAGTTAGACCAAAAATCAAACCAAATTCACTGCCAAATGATATTCGGGAAAACTTACACTTGCATACATTTAGGCGCACATCTAATCCACAAAGTGCTCTGATAATCGTTTACCACATTCTACCTTATCGATCGAATACCAAACGATAAAACTTGTATGATTTCGCTCTCAGCACATCCACAGGCCATCTTCCCGGTTTGGAGTACAATTGCTTTTCACGGCCTCCTCTGGCGTGGCCAGGAAAATCGATAGCACTGGCGCAAAACAGCACTGGCAGCAGTATCGCACTGTTCTGCGGAGAACACTAAACGGTCCGGCGAAACGAATAAAACTGAGCTGCAAAATATCTTCCCCGCCTATTTGCATGCAACAAAAGCCACTAAATCCCAATGAATAGAGACAACATTCGGTGCGCCGGCCAGCGCGCTAAGCCAGGCACGGGGCGGTATGAGCAACGACAAAAAAAAAATCAGGCGAACAAAACTTTAATCCACGCCCGCTCGTTTTGCCCATTCTGCTCTCCTCGCTATTTTCCCGGTCCTTTCCTTTTCCGAGACAAATAAAACGCAATTGTAAACAATAGCGAGTGAATGCACGGAAGAGAGCTCTCGGGAGCCCGCACAGAGTCACCACCGCCAGGCGCTGGCTGGCAGGAGCTGCCGCCATCGCTAGTTACATCATTTGTCATTTGAGATAATTTTCCACTGGGCATTTAGTTGGGAATTAAATAAAGCGATCCGTGCACAGCAAAGGACTGGCGCGCACAGTGCGCGAGCCAGGATAAATTACCGTCCATTGTTTTTTTCCAGGTCCAGGCCACCGGCCGGGCGGGGGCGCAGCATCGGGGAACACCGTCCAGCATAATGCCGACAATAGCGCGGGCTAATTAAAAGTTTTCGTTAGAGCAGTTTTAAAATGCTCTCGTTTCGTTTTAGAATTCCGCTGCCAACTTTCCGCTCCATTTTCGAGCCTTTCTTTTGTGTGCGTGTGCGAGTGTGAGTGTTTGCAATGTTGTTTGGAAAATTCGTTCGGCCCGGAGTTTTATCTTTGTTTCGGTCCTCCCTCCAGTGACTGCCCCAACTCGTTCCTATCGCCCGCGGCCCGTGATACTGATGGGCAGCGGGAAAACGGTTCGAAACCAACGCCGAGGTCCTGGCGGCAGCAACAACAATACAACAACGACGGAAACCCCCCGGCCTTCGAGGAGAAAAGATCGGGAGGAAATTTTTCAACGGACGAATCAAAACGCAAACCGTTCGGAGAAGTTTCCATCTTCCAGGAACCGGTTCGATTTTTCCAACCCGTAAGTCCTTTTCGTCCACAGCATCTTCTCGATGGACACGTGCGCTGCGGCGGGCTCCATAATTCATTCATTCACTGCCGAAAGGGAGGAGACCGTGAGAAAAGTGCGTGGAAAACCCAACCCGACCCGTTCGAAGACGGCAACAAGAGGAAAGCGAAAGAAAAGCGGACTGACTACACGAGAAGAACACATCAATTAGGGAGGGCAACAAAAAACACGGCGGAAAATGACGATACGAATCCGATCCGGAACAGCCATCGGGAGAAGCTCCATTTCTTTGCACCCACCCGCTGCACCAACAGTAGTAAATGTAGTCGTTAATGTATTTTTGTATGTTTTTTTTTGTTGTTGTTCTTTGTTCAATTTTCACTTACTCATGTCTTTATTTTCCGTATTTTTCTCCTCCAGCGCGTTCGCTCACACTAAACAACGATCGATTTATCCTCGGTTTCGAGAAACACACTTCGCGACCGGATCTGGGTTCGCTCGGCGTGTCTTTTTCTTCCTTTTGCTCCATCTGTGGCATCTTTTGTTTTTAGTGTTCGCGTGTCTGTGTGTGTTCTCGTGGGTCAGGGGGAAAATGGTTTCGCCTCAGTTCGCTCGTTTTGTTTTAACTATACACAGAATTATAGCAAACCCGGCGCTATCCTTTCCTTCCACGGCTTCCCGGCAGCGTTCCCACCCACACATCCCCCTCGAGGGGCAAGTGGTCCTGCGGAAGCTACTTCGGGGCTACTTTCGCGTTCGTCTCTTTCACTAAAGGTATATATATATAAGAAGGTATGTGTGCCTATCCTCCGGTGTGCGAAGATCGCTCTCAGTAGTACAGTGTTTTTGCTTGTCCTTTACCCGTCGGTTCTGTTTTTCGCGAAAAGGGCATACCGGGTTCGACCTAACAAAGGGGTTTCTTCATGTTTTTTTTCTCTTACGTTTTGTTATGTTTTGTTTTTGCAAGCTTGAGCTTCTATAGTTTTCTCTCTCGTCTACCGTTTCCGTTTGCTTCTTGCGTTTTCATTATTCATCTTAAAGTCTTTGGTTTTCCAGCCCGGGTTTGCGCGTCCCCGGGCGTTCGTTTTTCCTTTCGTCTGTTCTGTTCGCTTCTGTTGCCACTTTTTGCACGGGGATGGTTTTTCGGGGGTGATTACGCTTACGAGCGACACAGTTTGCCCGCCCTTTGCTGCGGTACGTGTTTTGCCAGGTTTGAGTGTTCTTAGTTTATCTTCTGCTATCTGTTTTTGTTTGTTTTTTTTTGTTGTTGCTTGTTTCATTGTTTGCTGCGACGTTTAATGTTCCATTTTCCGTTTAACCAACGCTCTATACAGGGTTTGTTTTAATGTTGCTTCGTTTACGTTCGGGAGCTTTATGCATAGTGTACGACTGGGGTGTGACTGTTTTCGTTTCTGTTTTCATGTTCTGCCTTCTGGATGAAGTATATAAAACTAGCCTAGGAGTGTTTTCTGTTTCTGTTTCTGTTTTTGCTATTCTTATCGTGTTTTTTTTCTTGCACCCGCTCCGTTCGATCAACGCAGCGGTTTCGTTTCGCTTCTTGTGTACGTTCACTGTCTGTGTTTGTTTTCACTGCATTTGCAACCATTTATGTGTTTAATGACGTTTACTTATGATGTGAATGTTTGTTCTCCCGTTTCGTTCAAGTGTTCGCGCCCGCGATCGCGATTTGCTACATCAAACGCGCGCGCGCGCGCTCGCGCGGGTTGTTCGCTTCGTTTTGCTACGGCAGGTGTGTTTCGCGTTTTCTTCTCAGAAATCCATTACCGATGAGTCTCGTCGAGTCAACGTCTACGAGAGCTTCCCGTTCCCGTTCTTCCTGTTTCTTGTGTATATAGATATAATTTATTTATTTCCTCGCTATAATTATATAAACAAAGTTTTCTGTACACCTAAGTATTTACCTTCATTAATTAAGTTTACAAGTCTTTTTTGTCTCAGAGAGAGAGAGAGAGTGAGAGTGTGTGAGTGTGGGTTCACCTTCTTTCTACAAAACGCACCCGCGCGCTCCATCCATCCAGCCTTCCTGTATCTTTTCGAAACTTTCACGCAAACCTCAACCGTCGCCGTCGGGCGGATGGATGCGTGCGACGTTGGGCGAACGTAACACGTGGAAAGGAAAACTTCTGCTTCTTTTTTCTGATCGCACACACACACCCACACACACACACTCACGTGTTCATTTTTACGTACGTCAATTTGCCAGGAAGCAAACGGGAGGATGGTGGTGGTGTATATATATTAAAAAATAAACGGGAGATTAAATAAACCGGACCGTGAGAAAAAACTAACAGAAACGGGTGTACCTGTCACAGTACGTATCACATTCATACACTTTCCGCTGTTTGCCGCCCACCAGGGGGCGTGGGCAGAGACCAACGACACCCGTCCCCTTCCCCCCTCCAGGCAGTTCCCCAGGTAGGGCCCACCGATGGGGGAAGGATTCATCTCACGCCCTCATCTCACTCGCGACGTCGCGCACGTTCACGCACACACACGCACACCGTCTAGACGCTGTCGTCGTTGTCGCTCGCGGGTGCCGGTGAGGGTGGTGGCTGCTGGTCGGGCGCTTCTAGCGGGGGCAAGCGGAAAGCCTAAAAGCTGGACTACACATCCGTCCCGCAGCCCTCCTGGTAGCCTTCGTCGGGCGAGTTGCGGCTGTTGGATAAAGCACGTTTTAAGGCGGTGACCGGTGGCAGGACCGGCACGCCGCCCTTCTGCCACACCCGCAGCGTTTTCGCGTTCATCGGCACGCTGCCGGTGCTGCCGTGGTGGGCCGGCTGGACGCTCGCGAGCTTGTTGTGCAGCTGCTCGGCGCCGGGCACGATCGGGAGCCCGTAGTCGGCCGGGTAACCGCCGGTGGCGGTGGTGCCGCCCGCCGCTGGGTGTGGCGCCGGTGGGTGGTGGTGGCCGGCGGCGAGCGAGAGCCCCCCGGCGGCGACCCCGGTGAGATGGGTGCGCGGGAACGTCCGGCTCAGGTAGTCGACGGAGGACGCTTCGTCGTCCAGGTTCAGCATCGTCGGGCCGGTGTTGCCGGGGCCGGTGCCGAGGATCGGCAGCTTGTCGGAGTAGCCGCCGGCACCGGGACCGTGGCCGTGCCCGTGGCCGTGGTCGTGGTTGGAGCCGTGCGTTTCCCACAGCCCGGACGGATAGAGCGAGTCGCACCCGGCGCGACTGTACTCGCCACTGCCCGGCCGCTCGACCGGGTCCATCAGCGAGAGGGCCGTCGTGAGCGCCGTCGTGGCCTGCAGCTGCAGCTGGCTCAGGTGGGCCAGCGGGTCCTGGGCGCCGCCGCCGCCGCCCGACGCGGCCAGGTCGGTCCCGCTGCCGAGCCGCTTCGTGTCGTTGATCAGGTCGGGATTGTTGCCGGCGAGCGAATGCGTCGGCGAGACGAAACACTGCCCGGAGGCGATCAGGCTGCCGCCGCCGTCGTAGTGCGACGTCGAGTACGGCAGGTCGGTCAGGCGGGGTGGCTTCTGCACCGGGTTGGCGGCGGCTGCCGCGGCCGCCGCCGCCGCCGCCGCCGACGCCGTCATGCACTTTAGATCGCCGGTGGCGTTTTTTCGATCTGGAGAATGACAATCGTTAATAGGCGTCGCGACCTTGCCGTTTACATTGCTAGAGGGACTTACGGACGTGAGCACCTCGACCTGGTTCGGCGTTTTCGTCTCCGTCATCGGTATGCGCCGTAACCGGACCAGCAGGAACAGTATGATCAGCAGGATGAACAGTATCAGTATGACGAGCGCCGCGCTCAGCCCGATGATCTGGCGGTTCTCGATCGCGAACCCGATGTCGCGCATCGCCACGTGCAGCGTGAAGTTCGCCTCGGCCGTGCCGGCCCGGTTCTCCACCACGCAGTAGAACTCGCTCGAGTCCGTCTCCTGCGCGTTCGTCAGCGTCAGCTTGCTGCGCTTCTCGAAGTTGCCCTGCTCGTGCACGAGCACGCGCTGGTACGCGCTGAAGTGCGTGTTGTTCACCAGCAGCTTCCCGTTCCAGTACCAGTTGACCATGGCGGACGGGACGGCCGAGCTGCGGCACTCGATCGTCGCGTTCTCGCCGGCGTACGCCTGGATGAAGCGGCGCACCGGCAGCATCTCCGGCTTGCAGGCGAAGTCGTCCACCTGCAGCTCGCCGAACGTCTTGTCGAGCACGCGCTCCGGACCGCCGGCGCAGGTCGGTGCGATCGGGTACGGGATGTTGTTGTCGGTCAGCCACAGCTTGGCCGCCCGCAGCCGGCAGTCGCACACCCACGGGTTCTCGTGCAGCTCGATGCCGTGCAGCCGGCTGAGCGTCTCGATCGTCTTCGGCCGCAGCTCCGACAGCTGGTTGCCGTTCAGCTTGAGCGAGTGGAGCGCACCCAGCCCCTCGAACGCTTGCGGTGCGATCGTCTGGATGCTGCAGAACGAGAGGTCGAGCTTCGTCAGCGCGGTCACGTTGCGGAACGCGTGGCTCTCGATCTTCTGGATGTGGTTGCGGGCGAGCGTCAGGTCGCGCAGGGACACGATGTGCTGGAACGCGGCCGACGGCACCGCCGTCAGCAGGTTGACCGACAGGTCCAGCTCGACCAGGTTCGTCAGCCCCGCGAACGCGCCGTCGTCGATCTGGCCGATCCGGCAGTCGCGCATGTACAGCTTCTGCAGGTTCAGCAGGTTCGACCGGACGAACGTTTCGTTCGAGATGATCTGCAGGTTGTTCCCGGACACGTCCAGCACCTGCGTCGAGTGGTCGATGTTCTCCGGGATCGTGAACAGGTTGCCGCTGAGACACTCGACCGCCTGCTTGCCGCCCTTCCACTTGCACTGGCAGGCGGACGGGCAGTTCGGCTCGCCGTCCACCGGGGTCGTCGTCGCCGCCAGCAGGATCAGCAGCAGCAGCAGCACCGACACCGCACAACGAAGCCTGCTGCGTCCGGCCAGCTTGCGCCACCAGCGATGCGTCCCTATCCGGAACGTCGTCAATGCCGCCGTCCAGCTGACGGGCACGGCCGTATGTCTGTGGGACTGTTGCTCCATCGGTTCGGAGAGTGCGCTGCGGAGTCCCGCAGCCGTGGGGCTTAACTTAAAAATAAAAGGAACTAACCAACCGCGCGGTTTACGTCTATCTTGCCACCTATCGCTTCTAGTAGCCTTCTTCGATTCGCAATGTTTTTGTTGTATGTGTGTGTTTCGAGAGGAGGATTTTGACAAACGCACGGAGAGCGATCAAGTCGTGGATGGCGTTGCCATGGTGAAGCTGTTCGAGTACGGCGCTCGCTGTTGGCTAGGTGATTTCATTTGCGTTACTCACTGTTGCGGATGCTACTTCTTCTTCCTCTTCTTCCGTCAGATCTTCCAGTGTAGTTCAAAGCGGCTCAATTTCGGCCGCTCAACTCGGAACTGTAGCATTCTCTTCACTCACTGTAACCTTATGACTTCTTTTTGTTTTGTAGGACCACACAGGCACAAACGCACACGTGCACACACACGCTCCTAGTCGGTCCTGGACGTCGAACCGATGTTTATATCACGCCGCACAGCCGGAAAGGACCTCCGGGAGTCGTACTCCATCGATTGACCACCGGCACCAGCACCGCTCGGGATCAATTATGATTCACACACGCCTGCACACGGACCACACCGACACGCGCGCACACGTTGCGGGGTGGAAAAAATCAATTTTGTGCATAAATCAATTTTTCATTCACTGGTAATAAATCCAATTTAATCCTTGTTATGGCGAGCCGGGCAGAAGGCAGCGCTTGGAGGCGACCGTTGGTGGTATGAAAATTTATTACGTAACGCTTATGCGGCTGCTCCCATTACCGGGAGGCGGAGATGCCACTACGCCACACAGTGGGAATGCTGCCTATGCGCCCACCACCAACACTGCCGGGATTCTGTTTGTTTTCTCCCTTTCGCGACACCCGTTTTCTTCGCCCCTTGCCGCCTCGACAGAAGGCTACCAACGAGCGTGACGAGCGTTATGCACGACGGCGACGGTGAAAGCGTTACGCACACACACACACACGCGTACACACACGCTTGCTGCGATTGGATTCGCGTTAAAGCGTTTCAGTTATGCGAATACGAATTTGAATTATTCACCAATTGGAGGGCCACAAACACTCTTTTATTTATGCACACACACTCGCACACGCGGGCGCACACAAGCACACAAGCACGAGCAGCGGGAAAAGAGCAAAAACCATAAATCCGAAATGGGAAACGAAAATCAAATATTCTCGCTCCCGCCGAAGGGGGTTTTGCGCTCGTGTGGGGTGGCCACCGTGCTTTGAAGAAAAACGGGCGGAAGGTAATTTCCGGCTCGGAGGGAACCGCAGACCGTTGTTGTTGACCGTTTCTCGTTTCTCACTGCCACTGGAGGGGGGTGTGTGTGTGTGTGAGGCAGCGCGCCGCTCACTGCTGCTGACTTTGCGGTTTTTCTTCACGCTGCAGTAATCTTACGAGGAAAGTAAGACGTAACTTCTTCTTCTGCTGGCTTGCTGCTAAGCAACGGACGTACGCACCATTATCTTCGAGGCACACAACATCATCGGAGCATACACTACGGGAAAGCACACACGTACACACCACACCAGCGAGGAAACCCGAACCGAAGACGCTTCTTGCTGGTGAAGGCGAGAATTTTGGGTTTTTTTCTGCTTCTGTGCCTCCTCACCTCGGGGGAATTTTCCTCGTGTTTTCGCTAGCGGGCGAAATGATTTACAACCCTCCCCCACTGCCACACACACTCCACACGTACCACGTACACACACACATGCACAAACACACGCTAGCCGTGCGCACCGTGATTGACCGTGGCGGAAAGGGTGAGCTCGATTGATTTTTCCTTCACGCACACGCACAGTTTTCACGTGCCATGTTTCGCAATCGCACGACAATTTCCACTGCTGCACATTTTCACTCCAGGCGGCGGCTTTCCCTTCTAATCACGCTACAATCATGGCCTGCTTCCACCGTGGCTTTTTTTGCTTCGATATTTTCACCACCGGATTTTCCTCACTGAGCACCACCGCTGCTTCCGTTCCCCTTTGCAGGTGTGGGAAGGTCAGGTTGGCATCCCACAGGACAACGTGGCGCACTGGCCAGGCGGAGACGGAAGGTTCACACACGTACACACACACACTCCCGCTGGGATGGGGGCGGGCGGGGGTGTTTCTCCCTGCGGATTCGCGTTTCGCACGCGGGCCCTAGAACGCTCGGCTGCTGTGGCTTTTCCAGAAAGAGGGCGCGCGAGGTCGGTGTCGCGTCGGTCACGTGAGATGGGCAACGTACACGCCGCACGTCCGCTGCGTACCGTAAACAGATTTTAACTGAACTGGTGGAAAATCTTCTCTTCGGTCTTCGGTGGCACGGTGCGGTCGGTTTTTTGGAACGGAACGGCAAGACCGCCGCTGCTTGCTCTCGAAACGGTGGCTGCCATCGATCGTCGGTGGGTTCGCTTTTTTTCTCTCTCTTTTGTTTTGCCTATGCTGTTTGGTACGGTTCGCGGCCGCCGCATACAGCCCAGGAGCGAGGGAGAGCAGGACGATTTCTCTTGAGGGTAGCATAGCGAGAGAAGCACGGAGAGAGTGTACAGCATGCTCTCGCGATGATGAACGGAGCATGATGCTGATGTTTATGCTCTGCTCACAACGCAGCATATGATGGTGAGAAGACACACTGTTGCATGAGTGGACAAATTGAGATTCAAGCACCTGGAAGAACATTTCAGAACCATAAACCCAAAGAAAAGCTTGTTGAAAAACGAAGTTGATAGAGAAGTTGAACATTCAAAAACTTCTTTCAAATCAAATACACAAAAAATATTCAAATTGAAAAGTTATATCGAAGAAAACACAAGAAAACGAGAAAAAGGCTTAAGAATAGTTGCTTTTGTTTAATGAAGATTCGAATATATCCAAGCTAATAACATTAAAATAAAATTTAAGAAAGATGAACGAGAAAACAAAACACGATAAGAGAGAAGCTTACTAAACAACAAACTAAACTAACCTAACTAAACAATTGATTATGAAATATGGAATAATACAAACATATAACTTAAAAATAATCTGTATCTGCTCATATTAAGAATAAAATAGATTTTGAAACTTAAAAGCTGGTTAAAAACTTTGCAATGAGTCCAGTATTGTTCGCGAAAATAAAATAAATATGAACAAAATTAAAAAGATTTCAAAGTGGGCAAGAGAACTAAAAAACCAATTCTATGTTTTGAAGAGCACCATACAAACTTTATGCGCAGGAAAAAAAACTACGATTTTCATAAAAAACTGCTGTCATTTAACGGTACATGATAGATATTGTGTGTGATATTTATACAACTTACTGTTTATCTATGTTTATTCTTCGTATTCTTCGTCGAAAGGATATTTTCGATTTTATTCGATTCGCGACTTATTTTACCTTCAAATTGTTGAACTATGTTTGATATTCACATTTTAATGTAGTTTATTTCATTTATGAATTTAAAATCTAAACTCATCAAAACCCTAATTTTAGGATTAAATTGTTTTGAATTGATACAAAATATTGAGCAATGAAACAAACGAGGAAACAAAAACAATCAACGCGAGAAAATCTATCTGCTATATCCTCTCACAAAACACTCACAGCATCTCACAATGGTGAGCAATGCTCACCACAAAACAGTGAGCAAACGCATTCCTCTCATTCTCTCATGTTTCATCGTTCCTCTTTGCTCACGCTCCCGCCAGCACAGGGTGACCCAGAACCAGCTGTCGTCCCAACTCGGCAAACGTTCGGAACTGGCACGGAAGCACGGATCATGCGCATCCGCCGGCTGCCAGTATTAGACCAACGGGCCTGTTCGTTTTAGACCAGGACGAAGAATGCGTCTCATCCCTCACGTCTCCCACCCCCGTCACGATTCCACGGGCGTTTGACTGTCCGCTCTCGAGAACGTCGTGCTCGTGTCGGTTTTGTCCACCGGATCGAGGTTGTACTCAACGGAAGAATAAAAAAATGGCAACAAAATTATGGGACACAGTTTCCCCAACCACCGACAAAACGCCCGTCGGCTGGTTTTTGGGTGATGTTGTCTTCTTTTTCTCCCAGAAGCGTCATAAAAAGCGTACAACCGTACGGCGTATGTTTCGGTAGCCTAAACCGAAGCCTACTCGATTATGATCCACAGCTTTAAAGCTTCCCGCGGTGGCGTCGGAAGGAATGTACGTCCTACCCCAAAAGTACGGATTCAAGACACAACAAGACACGTCTGGACGACGCAGCTGGAAGATAGGCCACCGTCGTCACCAGCGCTCCCGGGGTTTGGAAAACGGAAACACGTATTTCACGACTCGAGCTCACGTACCACCGCCGCCGCTGCCGCCACGGCAAAGGTTTCCTTTTCGGAGGAATTTCACCTCCTTAAAGCGCTGCCAGCTGCCCCGTTGCTACGGGCAACCCAGACGGAAAGGGAGAAGCCTTTCGACCGGACGAGCACCAAAATGGGCACAGAAGGCCCGGACCGGGGCACCTTTAATGCTGCTGTTGTAGCGTTTTGGAGGCAAATTTCGATCGGACAGATCGACTGCACGAAAAGGAAATGAAGGAAGCGACGAACAAAATTGAGAAAAAAAAAATACAAAAAAGACGGAAGACCCCGTGAAGTGAGAAGAATCGAAATGAGTTCTGAAATAAATGGATTTCGCTTCCTTCCCACCGGGGGCTTGTTTTTTTCATTCATCGGACTCGTACACGCGCATTTTGTCATCTCCTCTGTCATCTCGGTTTGTGCTTTCGTGTTCCTCTCGTTCCTCTCGTTTATTATGATGTTTTTTTTGCTGTTGCTTTGTTTTGTTTTGCTTTCGTTCGGTGCTTCGCTGTTTTCGTTTCATTCGCTTATCGATTTCCTTTTCCCATTCTGCTTTCGTTCTCGGTTTCATCGTTTGTTCGTGTTCGATTAGCTTAGCTCATTTCGCCCGTCCGCTTTACCTTTTCCTGTGTGATTTTTTGCAGCTTTTGCGACAGTTTTCGGTGTTGCTTCGGCGGGAACGCTGTGTTGGTTGTCTTTACATTATTTTCACGTTTCTTTTATCCATACTTTTGTTCGAGTGCGTGGATGTTTTTCAATTGGAGTTCCTTTTCATGTTTGTTCTTGAGTTTTTTTTTTTGCTCGATTTTTTACTATTACACACAACACTTATCCCTTAGCCCAGTCCTGGGCAACAAAACGTTCGCGTTAAACGTTCTATTGGAAAACGGGTGTGCCGAAAAACAGGGGCCAGCACCGTGTTTAACACACCGCGAGCAGGACAAATCAGAGCCGGGGCAGGATCGTTCCGGGAGTCGGCGCAGTCGTCCCTCGACGACGACG